>VMDO01011168.1:0-68260 GCA_007922755.1 Pedetes capensis | reverse complement strand
TAAAAAACCTAACAAACAAGTGGAAATATTTCTTTATAATTTCATTAAAGAAACAAAAGTATCCTCTAGGCTATCAAAGTCTGGAAATTATCTTCTGATACTTTTATTACACTGATCAATAACATATATAGCTTTTATGAAATGGCTTGCTTTTCAGAGAAAATATATAACAAAATAATGTGACATCTACTTTGATTCTTATATATGAATTCAAGATAGCCCTTTTTTTTTTTTTTTTTTTTTTTTTTTAGTAAAAGAAAGGGAAAAAAGAATTTAAAGACAGCCCTGCCTTGTCATTGAGGATACCATTTTCAAGAGAGCAAGCTCTTCCCAGCTAGATATATATTCCTGGCTTTTGGACAATTACGTACGTATGTCTAACCGGAAGGAAGTTTCTCTTGAAATAGGACATGATTTCCTCTGCATTTTTGTGACACTCATGTGTGTCTCTCCTACCCTTCCACCCCATCCAATTCTCTCAGCCTAGAATTTCCTTCATAACTTCTCATTTAATGTGCCATTATTCTGGTACCCAGACTGGCTGGCTTTGAGGATATGTGAACTGTGCAGGGCGACATGAGGCCCCGTGCTTGGAAGAGCTCGATGCTCTGTTGTTGCTGTCTTGAAATTCTTAATAATTTGATCTTTGAACTTGTGTTTTCTAAGTGAAACCCAACGGATCAGTGGAGCATGCACTTGAGCTGAGGAGATGCACAAAATTTGAGTGTCCTGCATTCTTTGTCTCCCTGCTTACAAATAGTATTCAAGATGCCCCATGAGTACAAAGTTCTGGTAGTCCATAACGCACGGGAGTTCAAGGTGAGTGAGTATAAGGTGTCTTTCATTTACCTGGGTAAGAGGGGAACTGATAGTCTGAGAATGGCCATGTTTTCTGCATGAGCCAGAACTTGATTCTTAACCAGAAAGAAGGCAAAGGTGTTTTAAGAAACAGAGACAAAGGAATCCTAGCATTCCTTCTTTTGCCATATTGCTTCTCTGTATTAGCTAACTACTTAAGTTGGAAATGGTAACATAGAAGGAAAAAGGAAAGATAGGGCAACCCATAGTTCTTTTTCTTTAATTCTTTACTTAACCATATCCCAAAGATAGAGAGTGTTGATAGAAGGGAAAAAAATATATGTATCTGTATATACATATATACATATATATACATATATATTTGTTGTTAGGTGCCATTGAGTCATGTCTGACTCATAGTGACCCTCATAAGGTTTTCTTTTTTTTTTTTTAATTGGAAATTTTTAATGTACACCTTAATGTGATTCATTCTGACATGCTTTTATTGTGACATTTCCATATATGCATTTTGATGTACATTATTCATATGGGTTCTCCCTTACCCTCCCCTATGCTTCTCCCCTTCCCACCCTCCCCATCTAAGTCTTCTCTATCCTTTACTTGGTAATATTTTTCTATATGTCCTTGGGTTCCAGTTCTGTTTAAGATAGAAAATTTTCCTGTAGTGGTCTTTGTTTTTATCTTGTTAGAACAATTGCATGCATTTTCTAGACCATTTATATTGACACCATTCTTATCTTTTTTTCCCTCCTTTTATTTTGATCTGACCTTTGAATAGGATTTTTCCTTCTTATAATTTTGATTCAGCTACCACATATGAGTGAGAACATGTAGTGTTTCTCTTTCTGAGCTTGTGTTCGTTCACTTAAAATAATTTTCTCTAATTCGGTCCATTCAGGAAAACTACCATTCATGATAGCCCACCAGAAAATTAAATACCTTGGAATCAGTCTAACCAAAGACCCTTCAGATCTCTACAAGGAAAATTTCAAAACCTTAAAGAAAGAAATAGCAGAGGACACTGAAAAATGGAAAGACCTCCCCTGCTCCTGGATAGGGAGAATTAATATTGTAAAAATGGCATCCTACCAAAAGTAATCTATAGATTTCATGCAATACCCATCAAAATTCCACTGACTGACTGAAATTTCCTTCTCTTCCTGTTTGGAATTGGTGTAAAGAAAAGCTATTGATTTTTTTTGTGTTAATTTTGTAGCCTGCGATTTTGCTGAAGGAGTTAATTAGATCCAGAAGTTTTCTGGTTGGGGTTTTGGGGTCTTTCAGGTATAAGATCATATCATCTGCAAATAATGATAATTTGACCTCTTCCTTGCTAATCTGTATCCCTTTGATATCTTTCTCTTGTCTGATTGCCCTGGCCAGGACTTCAATTACTATGTTAAGTAGAATAGGAGAGAGAGGACATCCTTGTCTTGTTCTGGATCTAAGAGGAAATGGTTTCAGTTTTTCTCCATTTAATATAATGTTGGCTGTAGGTTTGTCATAAATGGCTTTTATGAAATTAAGGTATTTGCCTGTTATAGGTATCTTCTCCAGTGTTTTTAGGTTTTCAATGGCTGATTGTTTTGGGATTGCCTCAGAAGTGGATTGCCATGTCCACCTCATATATATATGTGTATATATATATATATATATATATACACACACACATACATATATATGTATATACATTTATATATATGAAACAAAAACATAGTTATATATAGCATTTCTATAGTTCTGATAAGAATAAAATATGCATGTACATAGAAACCATAAAATATAAATTGTGCAATGTCAGTGATCCTTTATATGAGTTAAATGTTCTTAAATATACATTTGAAACTGATATTGCACAATATGAAGATGAATAGTAAACTGCTGTAAATAATTCAAATTTTTTACATTTCTTACACTACGAAAAAGCAAATACAAACACTATGACTATCTGAGAGACTAAGAAAGGGAAAGCTTTATATTTTAGTACTACTGATGACACACTTTTCCTGCTCTTTGAACAAAGGGCCCCAGATTTTTATTATGCACTAGACCTTGCAAATCATTAGCTAGCTCTGGCTCAAATGTCTCACTGAAGTTGTTGCTGGTTCCTGATCATTCAAAATTAATTCTTCCTTTCTTTTCATTTCTAGTTATTTTAAAACTTGTTGTTGTTGGTAGGTGCTGTTGAGTCAGGCCCCAGTGACCCTATGCACAACAGAACGAAACACCCTCTGACACTGTGCTATGCTTGCCTGGCACTATGTCAGTTCTTCTCTGCTATTCATAGGGTTTCCATGGCTGTTTCAGGATTATTTCAAGTGTGGATTGCCAGGTCCTTCTCTTTGTGGTGCTGGGGATTGAATGTAGGGCCTCAGAGAGTGCAGAGTGGCACTCTACAAACTGAGCCAAACCCCAGCCCATTTAAAAACTTGTATTTAGTATTTTATTATGTTCATGTTGTTTGGAATTATAGTTTCTTTGTGACTACTGTCAGCTACTGCTTACGTGGTGCAGTTTCCCAAAGGTCACCCATGGGTCACCTGCATTAGGATCACCTGGGAGTGGTGATGGAGGAACCATTGATGTGGTATAGTTTTCTCTAAACACAGCCTGAGGACCAAGAGCATCAGCAAAGCACCATTAGAAATGTAAATTTGTGGGCCCCACTCTAGACTTCTGGAAGTAAGGTGCAGCCATGGATGTTTTAGTTAGTCCTCTGAGGGGTTCTGATGCATGCTAGGAGAACCACGGACAGAGTGGGGAGCACATGAGCTCCTTGAAGCAGCTGCACTTGGATTTGGAAGCTGACTGGATTACTTACCACCCCTCTGACCTCAAACAAGTTCTTCCTTCTAAGAGATAGGCTGAGAACCTGAAACAAGGGAAGAAAACTTGTCATCATTCTTGTAAATGTCCTATGGGAAAAACTGTTTCAAAACTCTACTTCTTTGCCTCTGGTTGGTTTTTGAAGAATAGGGAAACATCTAATCTTAATGCATTGGAAGAGTTCTAATTAGATATCTCATGGGCCTTTGAGGCTCCCTAAGGAAGTGGGAGAGAGGTTAGAACACATGACCCTTGGACAGTGGAGCCCTGAGTCATGCTGCAGGGGTGGCTGTAGGGAGTGAGACCCTCTGGGAGGCCAGCAGTCAATGAGTCATCCAGTGAGTTGGTCTGGCTCACAGGCACTGAAGGGATGATGGAAGAATCCCACTCTCAGAGGCCGGGAGGAAATCCATCATGTCTAAGCCCTGCTTGCACTACATATATGAAGAGATCAAACAAACGGTGAAACCCTTGGGGCCAGCCTCTAGTTCCTGGTATCCTGAAATTTCTATTTCACTGTGACTCAGGAGAAACCAAAGTATAATTTTACCCAGCATGGAGTGATAGCCCTAATTTTGATAAGCTCTGAGAAACTTGTTTAGCATTCAATTTAATCAAATGGTGGAAACTGGAAGATAAGGGGGAAGATATGGAAACCAGATCTGTGGCTTCAGTGTTCCCTCTGTGTTTATTTATGTAGGCCTCTGTGTGTGTGTGTGTGTGTGTGTGCGTGTGTGTGTGTGTGTGTGGTGTGTGTGTGACTGTGGGTTCTTATTGTGTGATCATTTGTTTCTTATTTTATGTGTTTCTCATTCTATTTATTACTGCTTTAATTTTATTTATTAGTTGGTTACAATACCAAGGGAAGGTTCTAGTTTCAGTAATATATTTATTTTCCATACTATTGAAATGCCAGTATCAATATTAGTGTTGTATGATTGTATGCTTTCTGGTATATTCAGAGTTCAAGCAAAATGTAAAATCAGAAATGTTATGCATAACTAACAAAAAATATACTCTAAGCTCCATAAAAATGTATATTTTTGAGAGTATGAATATTAAACATATATTGTTATTCCCAAGTCATTTATTAGCCATAGATTAAAACAATACTCAAAAACACTAGACAAAATAAAAAAATCTTATCAATCCTGGAAAGTTGAAAATTAAATATGATTTAAAAGTTCATTATACCAAAACCAATAAATACAAAATCCTATGTCATAGATAGAGTCTACTTTGGTGCAAAATTTTCCAGCTGTTGATAAATTTTTGACACTTTTTAGGAGAGAGGAATGATGAAATTAGAGAAACAAATTGACTCTCAACATTTTCCTCTGACTTGATATGTTCAAATAACTTTTTTTTTGGTAGCTTTGAGGAGAAAAGTATGAAAAGCTCCTTCTTTATCAAGGAGTGTCCTCTTTGTCTTCAGCCTGAGCTACAGCTTTGCTTCAGAGCCAGCACTACCAGCATTGCCAGCTTGCCTTTGAGTCTGGTTTCCTTGTATAAAGCTGGAGTATCTAATGCAGAGTTATCTGTACTAGTTTTACTTCTGCCATATTTATACTCCACTTTTGCAGAAAGCCTTTGAGCTAGGGTAAGAAATACCCCTTGCAATAGAAGCTTGGCTTCATTGATTGTCCGTTTCATTCTCCTCTTGAGGATTATGGATGTACAGAAGAATGCTTTCTAAATGAGAGCCATTTTATTGGATTTGAAATTTTAATGCAGCGAATAACTCTGGGTATATCTCAAGTTGTAAAAGCTTCAGAATAAAAACCAAAAAATAAAAAATAAAATTAAGTGTTGCTCCCAGAAAAATCCATATATTTTAACAGTAAAAAAGCATGCACTGCATTTATTTCCATAAGTTATATAAAGATCATAACATATTTGTACACACACTAACACATCCAACTACTACTTAGTAAAATTCTTGTTTATCTCATGATGATGTGAGTTCAACAGGAAGTATGGAGAGAGCATGTTTCTTCTTCTGAACACAGATGATGTCTGGCCATAATATAGAGTTGACTGGCTCATGAAGATGCTCCCTCTACACCATTGAAATGTTGGCAAACTCCAAAGTACCTGCCCACTTGACTCAGGCTCACTGTGGTCCAGATCGCCTTGGGGGAAGCTCTGGTGTACACTGAAGACTTCTGGGAAATAAACCCTTCTGGGAAATAAACCCTGCAGTTCATTCTTCCACTGGTTCACTGAGCATCTGAGGCAGCTGAGAAGCCCGCCCGCCCCAGCAAAATCAAAGCCAGGTCAGAAACCCTCCTGATTCTCAGTTCTCTGGTTCACAGCATGGCCCTGGGGCAGCTCAACTCAGTACAATCGAGGAACTATACACCTAAAGTTTGGGCCAGCAGAGTCTGCAGGATAGAGACTGAGAAGACCATTGTGGGGTTTTGTAGGACTCTCCCAACAGAGCCTGCATCTGTTCCTTTGCCCCACAAAGCAAATGTGAAATTTTGTGTGGAAAAAATAAAATCTGTGTTTTCCTAGCTTTCTTTCCCTATTTAGACCCTCCATGCACTGAGGACTGACTGCTGACCACTCCAGCCTCCAGCCTAATTTCCAGCACATATCTGGCCAGCAAAGGCCAGGGCCAGCATTTCCACCTTCACAACAGTCACATCATCCCATGTAAGCTCTGGCAGCCGAGGAAGCTAGAGAAGTTGCTTGTTCAGCAGATCAAATCAGAAGCAGATGGGAGAGGAAGTTCAGGAGTAAGAAGTCTGGTAATTCTCCATGACCCATTTTCCTCTGGGAGGCTGGAGCCTATCCAGACCTGCACACCTCCCTGAAGCTATGGCATGCTTTCTGGCTTTATACCTCTGTAAATGTCTCTTTTCAGATTGAATTGATAAAGAATTATGAGTCTAAAAACACAGTATGAAATAAAATGAAAAAAAATGGAGCCTGTATGAAACTGAATTCAATAAACATTTGTGTATCATTTTATGCCAGACATTATATTAGAAGCTAAGATGTAAATACAAATAAATAGAATAAAAATTCAAGTGTCCAAGAGGCTAACACTGCAGAAGTAGAAATATTTGCATGGCAATTAATGAGACAGAGGAATGGCCAAGATATTTTGGCATAAAGAGGAGGTCAGACAAGGCTCTAGGCTCCTTCCACAAGGAAGGTGACCTAAGCTGGATCTTGGAAGGTGGGAAGGACACAAGACTTCTTTGGGTAGAAATGGGAAAGTTATCTATATAGAAGAACAAATAGGGACACAGGTAGTAGGCAAGAAAAACCTTGTGTTTAGAAAACAACAGGAAGTACCAGGTGGTTGTGTGGATGATTTGAGCCCATAATAAATGACAAGAGATAAGGTTGGTAAGTGGGACTGGACTGAGCTGCAACGTGCAATGTCTGCCTGAGGTCAATGGAAGAAAGCCGTCATCAGATTCCAAGGAGGGGAGTGTAGTAATAGCTTGCTCTAGAAAGTTTAAATAAGTGGTGGTGCAAAGAGAAATGCAGACAGAGCAAAGAGGTAATTAAGGACAATAAAAGGAAGAAGGAAATAGGAGAGTATGCTTAAAGGAGGACAAGATTAAGGAAAGTTGGGTTTATTTTTTTGTTTGTTTTGGGACAGAAGATTTGAATATGCTACAGTCTGAAGGCTGTCACCTTGATTGAATTAAGAAACACCTAGGGAATTCGTAAAGCACACTTCTGGATGTGCCTGTGAGTACATTTTCAGAGACTATTAACTAATGGGGAAGACCTGCTCTGAAGTGGGCAGCACCATCCAATAGGCTGGGGACCCAGATGGAGCAAAAAGGGAAGGAGGAAGCCTGATAACCCAGGCATGCTCTCTCTGCTTCCTGGCTGCCATGAGGGGAGCAACTTTGCTCCGGCACATGCTCTTGCTGCCATGATGTTCTGCCTCCCCACAGGCCCACAGCAAAGGAGCTAGCCAACCTCAGACTAAAACCTCTGGAACCGTGAGGCGAAAGAAATCTTTCCTCCTTTTAAGTTGTACTCTCAAGTACTTGTCACAGGGATGACAAAACCAACACTTTTGCTATTGGAAATGGGGAGATTGATGGTACAGGAGAGAGTGGAGATAACTGGTGAAGATTTTGACCCATGCCTAGCCTAGCACTCTGTGTTTCTTTCAAGTAGCTCCCTGCAGTGTGTTAGCATTCGTGGATTTGTGAAAGAACACACTAAACAGTCAATGTCATTACGAGACAATACAAGAATATAAGGAGAAAATGGCAGAAGTCATTAGAGAAATGCCTTCATCTCAGCATACATGGAATGACATGAATTAAAATCATCTACCAAGAAAGGGTGAAATGATGGATGAGACAAGATCATATCACAAAGTATTCAAGCTGCCAGCCCAAAGTGATGTGAAGGGTAGTGAAACAAAGAGGGGAAGTCGGCAGGAAGGAGAGATCATGAAAGTCAGACAGATAGCACATAGAATACAGCAAGTCATATGAGAAGGGGTGCAAGGGCAGAGAGTGGAAAGGAAAATAATGGCTTGGGGAGTTTGCACCAGCCCAGCAACCCTGTTCTCACCCAAGGGCAAGGCTGTGCCTGAGATGACAGCTGTATCTCATAGTACAGGAGACTGGGGACCTTTGGAGATGGTTTGCATCTCTGTGCCACTCTGCAGGAAACTAGCCGTTCATCTTTTCAAGCTGGCTGAACACCACCCATAATTGCCAATAGAGTTGTGCCCAGGAGGACCCAACCCCAAGACACCTAGATACACATGGTCTCCCTTCACGTTCAGTCATCTATGGCCTCCTGGACAAAGAAGAATGGTGGGGCTATGCTTCACAGTTCAAAGAGTATTTACGGCTCCCAAACTGGAGGATGGGAACCATGATGGCAAGACTCTGCGGACTCACTGGGCTGCTCCATAGAGTGTTTCAGAGTCCAGCTCAGGGCTTCTCAAATTTTCATGTACATGGTCACCTAAGAATTCTGCTAAAATGCAAGTTCGGATTCGACAGGTGTGGGGCAGGGGTTGAGGTTGCAAATTTCTGACAAAGTCCCCAGGTGATACCCAGGCTTCTGGACCACAAGCCACACCTTGAATTGCAAAGCACTAAAAATGCTCCTTGCTGTCCTTGTAGAGAATCTGTGTGGAAATGTGACAGATGGCACCACTGCTTTAAGCCTAGCCCAGTAATGCCATGGAGCTGCCCTTGCCTTGGAGTGCAGTCTCCCAGTGAACTTGGCCTATGTTTTCCTGACCACAGTCCAGTGCATCTGGACTTGAGGAAATCTGTAAAGTACAATTTCCTCTTCTATTTTAATGGCACAGAAAAGACAGGACTAGTCCTCTTGGGATTCATCCATGCAGCACAGCAGAATAGATGAGCCCACAGAGAAATCACATTTCCAAATGACTTTTGCTTATGACCCGATTTGTCTCCACTGAGAGGGAAGTGAGATACTTTCCCAGCCTAGGTCCCACTTCTTTGATGGCTGAGCTCTGTTTGGGAGGGTGGGAAAGAACCCCAAACTGGAGGGTGTGTGCAAAGTTCATTTGACTAGCAAAACAGATGTAGGCAAAAAAGCTTTACAATGTTTATATTTAGTTTGTGCCCAAGGGGAGCTCTTTTTATCACCTGAATATGTCACTTCAATTTGATAAACAGCAGGAGAAGAGAGACTGGCATTTAAAAATGCTTAAAACACTGCATGATGCTTCAGTTAGCACTAGCACAATGGGTTCTTGTAAGAAAGAAGTTTCATTTTCCATCCTGTTGCATCAGTTTTGCTCAGTTCAACAACCACAGATTTGAGTGTCTATTTTATAGCAGCACCATGCTGGGTGCTGAGCACACAATGGTAAGAAATGGCCTCTATCCTAGAGGAGTCTTTAGTCCATGTGGGGTAAAGATGAGAAGAGAGATAGTGTTTATGCAGGTGTTGTTTATGCAATGACTGAAGAAAGTGCATGATGTATACAGCAAACTGGAGTCTCCTCACCCATTCCTAAGGCAGGGAACACAGGGAGGCTTCTTTGAACAGATAACACTTGAACTGAATCTAGAAGCTTGACTGGGAGCTAGGTAGGCAAAGAAATTGTGGGAGATAACAGTTATTAATGCTACTCACTGAATATTTCTGGTTCTTCCCTTTTCTGGGTGCATAATATAACCACATCTTTTCAGATTTTTTTGGCACTACTTGTCTCCCATAATTAGATTACATTGATTTACCTGGGCACTCTTGCAGCCAATTGAGTTCCTGTGAATTTATTCAGTTCCACTATCCAAGTGTCTGTCAGCTTGTTGTGCTGTGGGGGCTTGTGGGTTGCTGTAATGCTGAAAGCTATGCAACCAGTATTTCAGATACCAGCCATGCCACCTCTAGTGGATAGGTTTCAGCTGAGCTTCCAGACTAAGACATACTAGGGAGAAGGAGCCAGTAGCCCACTCCCAAAACAATTAGCCATTGGAAACCCTATTCATAGCAGAGAAGCATGGTCAGCTATAGTGGTGGAAAACGAGCCCTCCAGGCCAAAAGGCATTCAAGAAATGATGGGGAAGAGTCACCTCTTCAAAGTAGAGTTGATCTTGATGATGGGAATTGAGTAAATCCCCTGAGACCTCCTTTTGCTGATGTTGCACCACTCAAAATGAGAAGAAATATAGTGGCTGCAATAATGGGCTCAAATATAAAAAGATCATATGCATGGTACAGTGTTGGATAGTGTTTCATTCTACTGTACATAGGGTCACCTTGAGTCGGGCCCAACTCAATGGCACTCAACAGCAACAACCACCCAAGCTCAATCAGCTAGAGTGTCTAGCTCCTATTGCCACTTCCAGACTATGACAGAGTACATACTGCAGAATCTCCTAAGCACCTACTGAAAAAGATAAGAAAACTCAAAAACAAGTCCTTGGGGCAAATTATTTTCAGAGTGAGATGGGAAGGAGCCATCAGATAAAATCCCTTATCACTGGGCACTATGTTGCACACCTGTGATCCCAGTGACTTGGGAGGCAGAGGCAGGAGGATCCTAAGTTCAAGGCTTAACTTAGTGAGACTCTGACTCAAAATAAAAAATGGGCTGGGGTTTCAGCACAGTGGTAGAATGCTTGCAAAGCATGTGCAAGGGCCTGGGTTCAACCCTTGAGTACCACATACAAAAAAACCCTCATTCTTTCACTACAATGGACTGGTCTAAAGAAGAGCTTGTGTGCATGGTTCCTGTGTGACTGAGTGGCTGAACCTGCTGACTGGCTGAATCTCTACAAGGCTCCTTGTGAACTAGTGTCTAGGTGACAACACATAACCTTTTCTTTATTGCTTTCCATCCCCAGCACAATTTTCCATTATCCTCACTGCTCTGGGCTCCATAAAAGTATTAGTATATAACCTTTGGCACAGAGTTTGTTTTCTAAGGAACTGGGACTAACACAGTTGGCTTCTGAAGTGGTTCTAGAAAGCAGACCCTCAGTAAGGTTTGTAGTGTGATTTCTCATAAGTCAGAAAGCAAAGGACTGCATGCTAGTAGTTAAGTATGTTGTTAATAACCTCTGATGTGAGGTGATATAAGCACTAAGTTTTCACCTGAGGTTGATTGAGATGAGGCAAATGCAGAGGGCAAGATGCTGAGAGATCAAGTAACTGTGGTATTTCATCAGTATGGGAATAATGATGATGTGTTTTGGAGTAATGTGGTTGTTTCTGACTACACTGGGCTTCTTGCGGAAACAGTGATAATGCCAGAGTCTGTAATTGCACTCTGTGAAGTTTCACTTAATGTCTTTTTTCTTTTCTCCAACCTGGGGGATTGAATACAGGACCTATGCAAGTGCTCCACCACTGAATTGCATGTCCAACACTTTTCTAATTTTTATTTTGACACAAGGACTTGCTAAGTTGTGCAGGCTGCCTCTGGCCTCAAATCTGAGATCCTCCTGCCTCAGCCTCCCAAATTGCTGGGATTACAGTTATGCACCACTGTGCCCAGCTCTTTTTAGTGTCTTTAAAAAAGGATTTTAGTTGCCCAAGTTTCAAGTGCTGAACATCAGACCTAGGCTTTAACTACAAAGAACAATTCCTGAAGTAGGCTTTTGTATGTGTAGAGTGGACAGGTGTCTTTTGTGAAAAATCACAGTCCTGATAGAGAAAGACTGAGATTTTGAGAAATGGAATGGGGGCATCTGTATGGGAGAACCTGAGAATTTTAAATCCCCACATTCACTTGCCATTTCCCCATATGCTGGAGAACAGTCAGCCTTGTCTGGATTCCATGACATAATTTCATGCAAAGCAAATGCTTTAAAAGATGATGCTTATTCTTGTCAGTATCTACCCCATCACCTCTCATTGTTTCTAGTCCAATAAACAGAATCAGGAGTCAGCACAGCCTAAGTAGAAAAGTATAAACTCTGTTTTTAGAAAAAAATAGTGTTAATGCCAGTGGACTTACCTGATCTGGCTGAAATTACTGACAAGAGCCACATGAACACGTGGTGCTATCATTGATCCTGAAGGTGTTGGAATGGGGAGGGTCAGAAGGTCAGAGGGCTCAGAATACAAGTTGGTTAGGGAAGATTTGATTGACATGAGAATGATTTAACTTAGATGCTCTGGCAAGGACACCTGGAGCTTGTTCAATATTCTGTAGGGATGGATCTGAAATACTGACTATGGTGATGGCTTAGAGGAGAGGAAGATGCCCAAACTTCCTTTGCATACTATTGAAGAACATATCACAATCCACAGGGCAGTGTAGTACCATAATTACTAGTGGAAAGCCTTAACTACAACTGTTAGGCCAGATGTAGTGTATTTGCTAGAGACTTGCAACATGGCCTTTGGTTCATTTTCAACTGTCCTGGGTGTAGGGAATGCTTTCTTCTTGATACATACCAACATGCTGAATGGAAACCAATATATCATTTCATGAAGAAGATAGTAGTATGCACACTGTCTTGCCCTAGGATACAATGTATCCTACAGATATTTTGATCATTTTGACATTCCATAGAACATCACATTGATCCACTATATTGTTGCCATCATCTTAAGTGGATGAAATAAATTAGAAGTGGAATATTCTCCAGCTATCCTAGTAAGAAGAATGTATACTCCAGGTTGGAAGAAGAAAACAAAGGATATTTAAGGGCCTGCCCATCAGTGATGTTTTCAGGAATCCAGCAGTCAAGAACATGCTAGGATATTCATTCTAATGTAAAAGGTGAGTTGTTACACCTGTAACTTCCTACTTTTGGGAGGAAGCAAATGCTACCCTTAGCAATATTTCTACAGTTCATTTATAGGTTGACTCAGAAGACTTTAAACAGAGCCCAGAACAAAATGATTCTGCAGGATATCCAGGCTCTATAAATTGCAGTTCCAGTGGTTGTTAGTGATTTGGATAGATAATGTATTGTTGTTGTTGTTGTTAGGTACCATCAAGTTGGTATCCGACTCATAGCGACCCTCTGTACAACAGGGGAAACACTATTGTCAGTGCTTCTTTGCTGTTCATAGGGTTTTCAATGGCAGACTGATTTTTGGGAGGGGGTTGCCAGGTCCTTCTCCCCAGATAATGTATGGAGGCTCTTGAAAGCCCAATAGGAGAACTCTGGGCAGATCCATAGTGTTCTGGAATAGGCTATACTTTCTGCATCAGAGAACTATAATGTTTGAAAAGTAGTTCATAGTGCTTCAATGGTTTCTAGTGAAGACCGTGCACCTAAACATGGAATACTAAATGACTCCATAAATATATTTCTTTATGACTCAGGTATACAGTAGAGTACCTAGTAGAGCAGGCACATCAGCACACTGCTGTGTAATAAGTCTGGTTTCTTAAAGATTAGGTTCAAATTCCTCTTAAAGAATGAGTAAACTCCAAAATCAGATGGCCCAGACTCCCATATCACCTCCTTTTGTTGCACAGATGCCTCTCTCCCTCATATTTTGACCAGGAGGGTTTTTTACAAGTGACTAATAAAAGAGAAAATGATTTTGGTTTGATTTACTGATCAGTCTGAGCAATATGTTGGTATAGACTGGAAATGGGCAGCTGCTACATTACAGTGCCACTCAGGTGTGACCTTGAAAGAAATTGTGAAGGAAAACCCTCCCAGTGGGCAGAGCTGTGAAGAGTAGGCTCATTATCACTTCATATGGAGGGAGAGATGACTTGAAAGATGAATATGCACTGAGTCAAGAGCAACAGTGAATGGATGGTTGTGTAGGGAATGGAAAAGGACAAGACTAGAAATCAGTGACTCAAGTGTCTGGGAAAAAGGTATAAAGATAGACTTGTAAAAGCTGGATGTTGAATAAGGGAGACAGGAGAAGAAATGATGTTTTTGAATTATTGTGTAAGAGACAGATACTGAATACACCATCAACTGCCAAAAGAACCTACAGATCTGTCCTAGAAGGAAAGCAACCAGAGTGCTCCTTGGAAGCAAGAATGGCCAGCCAGTGTCTTATATAGTTTGAACATGTAATTAGGAGGGACCAATCCTTGGAGGAGGATATCATGTTTGGAAGAGTGATAGGTCAACAAAGAAGGAAGACCCTCAACTAGATGGACTGACCCAGTGACTGTAACAAAGGACTTAATCATAAAAAAAGATTGTGTGCATGGCAAAGTGTCTGTTAGTGTTTCGTTCTGTTTTATGTAGGGTCGCTATGAGTCAGACCTGACTTGACAGCACCTAACAACAACAGACAGATTTGTGAGGCAGAGCACAATTTGTATGGGTCTTTGGCTTTCATATCAGTGCCTACCAAAATACATCAGCTACAGAGGAAAAAATTAATCTGCCATTGAAAAGCCTATGAACAGTAGAGAAGCACTGACAATAGTGTTTTGCCTGTTGTATGCAGGGTTGCTATGAGTCAGATACCAACTTGACATCACCTAACAACAACAACATTGAGGAGCTGCAGAGGAGCAGCCAGAATGATCCATCCTGTATATACCAATCAGTATCCTGTAGGTACTTTTATTGGCTTCTCTAGTGCTTCTGTCATGGACCAAGGAACAGAGGGGCCATGGTAGCAGAAATGGAATATTTGTATGAACACCACATGGGCTCCCCTCGTTTAAGCACTGTGTAGCTACTGCTACTTCTGATGACCAACTCAAAACCCTCAACAGGGCACCATCCTTGGGATGACCACCCACTTTGAGGCAGCTTCATTACTATGGATCCCTTTCCTGCTGGAGAGGGTGATGATTTATCCTTTCTGGAACTAACATGTACTCCAGAAGTGGGTTTGTCCTCCTTTTTCGCAGTGTCTTTGCCATCTGTGGATTTATAGAATGCCTAATCTATGGGCACAACATCCTGCATGACATTGCCTCAGACCAATATACATAATTTATGGTGAAGGAGATGAAAACTTGATTCAGAACCACAAGCTTCACTGGTTTCATCATGGACTCCATCATTATGAAATTTCTGGACCCCTTGATACCTCTTGATTTGGATGCAGAGTTAGCCTATAAAACAGGAATCAGCAAACTATGACTTATAGCCCAAATATAGCTTGCTGTCTGTTTTGGCATACAGTTTTACTGGAACGTAGCCATGCCTGTTTATTTATATATTGTGTATGTTTTCTTTGGCACTAGAAGGACAGAGTTGAATAGTTTTGAAAGAAATTGCATAGTCTGAAAGCCCTTAAACCCTCTAAAATTTACTGTTTATTACAGAAAAAGTCCCAGACTCCTGCTATGGGACACAGTCTCTTATTTGCTCAGGAGTTGCAAAGGGGCT
Source organism: Pedetes capensis (assembly GCA_007922755.1). Taxonomy (NCBI): domain Eukaryota; kingdom Metazoa; phylum Chordata; class Mammalia; order Rodentia; family Pedetidae; genus Pedetes; species Pedetes capensis. Next base: position 52,856 of record VMDO01011168.1, on the reverse strand, counting down.
GCCAAAAGGGCTGGGTGGTACAACAAAAAGTGAAGTTGAGGTGATCTTTTACATGGCCAACTTTGACCAATGAGATATAGGAAACGAGAGAGAGCAGCAATTCAATTCTTTTCTCTTCTGCTCTACTTTGGAGCATGCTCTACCTCAGTTTTATCTGAGGAAGAATGGCTACAATCACTGCTTTGATGTTTTTATCTGATAATTCCCACATCTGGATCATTTTAGAGTTGTTATCTTTTACTTGAGAATAAGTCAGATTTTCATGGTCCTTCCTGTGCCAAGTAATTTTAGATTTTATCCTGAATATTTTGTATATTATTGTGCTTGCTACTTTTGCATCACTGTGACCAAAATGCATGACATAAATAACTTAAGGGAGGAAGGATTTGTTTTAGTTCACAAGATCAGAGGTTCAGTCCATCATAGCAGGGAGAGTGTGGTGTAGCAACTCACATCATAGAGGCAAAGAAATGGAGAGGAAAGGGGATACAAGAGCTGGGCATGGTGGCACACACTTGCCATCCTAGCAATTTGGGAGGCTGAGACAGGACTATCATGAGTCAAGGCCAGAGGCAGCCTGTGTAATTAAATGAGACCCTAATTCAAAAAAGAAAAAAAATGGACTTCAGTTCCACTGAGTGGTAGAGTACTTGCCAAAAGTAGATGTAAGTCCCCAGGTTTAACCTCCAAGTACTATGAAAAAAAGGGAGGGGATACAGGAAGAGACCAGGGCAAGATATATCCCCAAATGATGCACTCCCAGTAACCTATTTCCTACAACTAAGCCCTACTTCCTACCTTTCACCAACTCCCAATAGTACCATCATATTATGAACCCATCAAGGGCTTAATCTATAGTTAGATCAAAGCCCAATTGTTTCTGAAAGGTCCTCACATAAACACCCAGTGGTGTGCTCCACTAATCTCGTAGGTGTTTCTTAATCCAGTCAAGTTGACAATCTAGATTAACCATCACCATTATGCTGTGAAACTCTAGGTCTTAATAAAATTTTCTGGATAAAATAGATATTCTTTTTGTTTCATTTACCAGGTAATGAGCTTGTCCTGCCTTTTGAGACATAGATTCCAATGGCAGTTCTATTCTCAAAGCCTTTGCAATGCTGTTTGGTTCTGCTTCTCCAAGTTGCCACTGAGAAGTTAGTCTTGGACTTGAGCAGTGGCTTATACGGCAGTTCCCTTCTTAAAGCTTGCACTTCTTTGAGTGTGTTCTGCACATGCACGGCTAAAGTGAACCTGGGACTTGTATCAATCCCCATATGGGCTAGGGGGATCTCTTCTCTCCTCTGTAGTATTTCCTCTACTACTTTTTGCTCCCTATATCATCTTTTCCTACTTCTCTGGCTATAAACATGGAGTTTCTTTTACAGCTGTGGCTACCAGCACTCCTATGTTCACAGAGATATTAAGAAAAAAGAAAAAGAAAAACAACAAAAACTCCCTCCACGCCCTCTGCACAACAGGAACTTATTTTTCTAATTCCTCCTTTCAGAGACCTGGTTTATCTAGAAGCTGTTAGATATTCATGAGACCATGGCAGTGCAACTATGCGACTGACCTTGGGGCAAGACTAGTCGAGAAAAATGCATCAGAAGGATTACCCTCTACGCTACAGCTTGCAATAAGTCCCTGTTGCCCTGAAAAGTAGATTCCTCACCCCTATTGCCAGAAAAATAGGATTTTTTTTTTTTTTTTTGGCATTTTGTGGTCTATTCCTGCTATATGGTTTCCCTATTTGGTTTGCCCTTTGGTCAAAACCCAGAGACAAAGTACAGGAAAACAGACAAAACCCCAGAAAACTCAGCATCACCTTAATAGCCATTCTTTATGTTTTGACTTCTTTCCCCAATCCATCTGCTATGGTTTAACTTTCAGAGTCTTTACAGTGGCAACTTTTATTTTGTCTAGAGTTTTAGTTCTAAAGTCAAAAAGGCATGGTTTATTTTACCTTGGTTAGCTCCGGGAGGACCTGCTTAAAGTATCAGGCTATATCTGTACCCCTCTCATGCCTCCTCTGAGTTCTTCACCATATATATATATATATATATATATATATATATATAAATTTTTTTTTTCCAGATCAACCAAAAGCTTCTTCATACTGGGAGAGAGGGTTCAGGTCACAGAGGAGGGCACAAGAGGTCTACAGAATGAGGCAGAGACTGCAACTGACAAAACAGTCTGGTTCCACCTGGAAATTCCTCTAAATTGCCCTGGGATTTTCAAAATGATTAGTGTCTGAATGGAGAATCAGTCAGGAAATAAAACAGACATTGGCAACAAAAATTCAATTGAGATAACCTTGACAGAAGAAATAACAGGCTGCAGAGGAGAGAGGAGATTTCAGAAGGGTGGCTCAGGTGAACCTGAGGTATGAAATGCGATGAAATCTCTAATAAGGTCAGCTTCCGCTCCAGCTGTTCCACAGAGCTGAGTGGTCATTTACAAAGACCTGAAAAGTAGATTCCTCACCCCTAATTGCCAGCATCTACTTTTTAGGGCTTGAAACCATTTTCCGTCCCCTGCTCTAAGGAGGCCATGGCGAGGAGTAGAGCTCTGCTGTAGTCAGTGGCCCATGCCCTGGGCAAGGTCACGGTCATGCCCAGTGTCTCACTAACTCCTAAAGTGAAGGGCAAGGGGAAGTAGGCATGAGGTAAGAAAGCAAAAAACATGTGCCCTATAGCCAGAAGACCCGGGCTGTAGCTGTCCATGAGAACCTGGGCTAGTCCCCTCTCTGCCTTAGCTGCATTGCCCAGAAAGCAGGAAAATGACATTCACATTGAAGAGTTGTGAAATAAATAAGATGTTAGGTAATCTCTACACGTCTCTCCTGAGTGAGATGCTCCAGGCTCCCAATGAGACTTATAGATTACTCAAGAGAGAGATTTATATCTTCAAATGTTAATTAAATTATGCTGATAAAGCATTGAACAGATAAGAATGATTAATAATCAACATGCATTATTTATGTACAATATAATGGAGTGTTTCAAAAGTTTAAAAATTCACTCTCTGAAAGTAGGTTAGCACTCCCTGTTTCCATTTTAGTAAGTAAATTGTTAGCACAATTATCTCTTTTTTCATAGGAAAATTCTAAATAGGCCTGGAATTAATGAAATTTCATTTTTTCTATTAGTTTTTCTTTGTTATTCAATTTTTAAGTCGTCATTACTTTCATTTTTCTTCATGCTATGCACAGAGACCAACATTATGCCTTGTAATTAGCAAGCACTTAATAAATATTGGTTAAATTAATTAGTGACCAATGACACACTGTGAATTATAATTTCTGCTTAGATTCAACCCAAATATTAACATAAGAGGAGGGAAAATGGAGAGGCTAAAAAACATAGGGGAGAAGGACCCAGCAACCCACTCCCAAAAAATCAATCTGCCATTGAAAACCCTATGAATAGGAGAGAAGCACTGACAATAGTGTTTTACCTGATGTACATAGGGTCACTATGAGTTGGACACCGACTTGACGGCATATAACAACAACAACAACAAAAAGCATAAGTAAATTTGTTTTGTATATCTTTTAAATTTTAGGCACTTAGAAGTTTTAAATTTCATTGTTAATTTGCATTAAAATTTGACCACTGAGATGACTCAGCTGCAATTATAATTCTACCATCTTCTAGCTAAGCAGCTCAAGACCAAGTCTGGTGGCTTCTGATTACTAGAAAACTTCAGTATAAGGCAGCTGAATGGCCTCCAAAACAACAGGTTATTTATCACTATTTATAGCTTTTAGGTTTTCTTTCCTTTAGGAGTGCATGCCGTCAAGAAAGATGATTGTGGAACTTTGTTGAGAAGACAGGGAACGTTTGCCAGCAACGAGGCTTATCATTAGGTAGGCTATAGGGGAGTTGGAGGAGAGGACATGAATATTCATTGAGCACCTGCTCTGCATCACTAGCTGGAGCTCCATTAGTTCATGTGTTTTTCTCCATAATAACCCTGGGAGGGAATAAGAAGTGATATTTATTCTGGAATGATTCTGGACTGAGAACTTTATATTCATTATTACAATGAATCCTGAAAACGATCTATGAGGTGCAATTATGCGTGCCTTAGAGGTAGGGTTTCAGGGGTTAAATGCCTTCCCTACCACCACTCACCAACTCAGAGGGGAAACAAAATTTAAAAGTAGTCTAACTTCAAAATCTGAATTCTAAAGTTCCTTTTTTCTCAAAATATAACTACTTTTTTCTTATTACATGAATAAGATATGCTGATGGCAAGAAACCAGTGCCAAAAAACCTCACATATATCTGAGTTTTGACTAGTTAATATATTCTCATACCTCAAAAAGCAAAGTATTTTTTTTAATGGTAACCATGTTTACTGTGACTCCCTCTAGAGGGCTTTTTTACATACATGGATTTATTTTTCCTTTTTATACTGCTGCCAGCATATACACATAATCTTATGTCTTGATTTTTCTTCCATCTTAATATATTTTAGAAATCTTTGCAAATCAGAGGATGAACAGGGTTTAATTCATTTTAATAGCTATATTGTATTTTATTTTACTAATTTATAAAAGTAAAATCTACAATTTAGTTAGCTATTTCTTGATTGATGGGGGCTCAAGTTATTTTCAATTTTTGGCACTAAACAGATTTATAGACAATGCTGAAATAACTCCGCAAATGTCTCAAGCAACTTTACCTCTGAGTGCCAGTGTGCCTGTAGGATGAATTGCTGGGTCAAAGGGTTTGTGGCTTTAAATGCTGCCCTTGGCTTCCATGGGATTGTGCCAATTTGTCCTCCCACTTGCAGAGTTTATAGGCACCTGTTTTGTTGCAGTCTTGACAATAATTTTTATCAAACTTTTGGGGTTTTGTCAATCTAGTAGAGGAAAAATGGAAAATTCTGGGTAGTTTGCAATATTTCTTTTATAATGAAAAAGGTTGAACATTTTTTAATGCATTTGAGGAACATTTCTACATCCTCTTCAGTGCAGCCACCTTGTACCCTTTGTTCATCTTTCCACCCAGTGCTCCTCTTTGTATCGGGGAGTTAGCCTCTTATGATCTGATTTGCAAATAGTGTTTTCTAGTTTGTGTCTTGTCTTTCGACCTTTTGTATGGTGTTTTGCTCATAGATGAATTTCTATTTTTTACTAATCTTTTACTTTATCACTTCTAAATTTGAGTCCTGATTATTGAGATCATCACCACTCCACAGTTATAATTCTCAAGTTTTTATCTAGAACTCTCATGGTTTTGTTTTTTGTATTTAAATCACTGATCAGTTTGGAAACAATCCCACTACTTAAGTTGAAGCAGACATCCAATTTTACTTATATTTAGATAGTTCTCCAGTTTTCCTAATACCACTTACTAAATCATTTCATGACTGATTTTAAGTAACTTCTTTATCATATGTGGAATTCAAATCTCTATACAGATATGTTTTTTTGGACTTTCTATTCTATTCCAAGAATCTGTTTGTTCATATACTCTTTCCATACTGTCTTAATAATTGATGTTTTTATAAATGTGTTTTAAATGTCTTAATATCTAGTATGACTAATTCTCCATCTCCATTGTGTGTTTTCAGAATTTTTCTGCTTATTCTGATGTACACATCACATGAGCTTTAGAATCACAGTGTCCAGTTTGTTTTTTTCTTTTTTTTTTTAATCTTTTGGAGATGACAGAAACATACATTGTAGAAAAGACAGGCTATTCAACAAATGGTGCTGGGAAAATTGGATATCCACATGTAGAACAATGAAACTAGATCACTATCTCTCATCCTGTACAAATATCAATTCAAAATGGATCAAAGACTTTAAGGTAAAACTAGAATCTTTGAAACTGCTAGAGGAAAAGATGGGGAATGCATTTCAAGATATAGATATAGGCAAGACCTTTTATAAAAAGACTCCAAAAGTCCGGGAAATAGTAGTAAGGATTGACAAATGGGATTGCATGAAATTAAAAAGTTTCTGTACAGCAAAGGAAACAGAGTAAAGAGAGAGCCCACAGAATAGAAGAACATCTTGGCCAACTATGTATCTGACAGTGGGTTAATATCTAGAATATATAAAGAACTCAAAAAATCAAGCCCTTATAAAACAAATAACCAAATCAATAAATGGGCAATTGAACTAAAAGACAGCTCTCCAAAGAAGGAAAAGTGGTCAAAAATAATGAAAAAGATGTTCAACACCCTTAGCAATCAGGAAAATGCAAATCAAAACTATATTGAGATTCCATCTCAATCTAGTCAGAGTGGCTGTTGTGGTTGTTGTTGGGTGTGATCGAGTTGGTGTCCTACTCATAGTGACCCTATGTACAACAGACAAAACACTATTGTTGTGCTTCTCTGCTATTCATAGGGTTTTTGATGGCTGATTGTTGTTTGAGAGTGGGTTGCCAAGTCCTTCTTCCAAGCCTACAGCACATGGTGTTCCCAGGCGGTCTTCCATCCAAGTACTAACTAGGCCAGACCCTGCTTAGCTTCCCATATCTGACAGGATCTGAAGCCATAGTGGTACAGCTGCAGGCTAGCAACAACAAAACAACATCAAATGGTGATGAGGATTCATGGGGGCAAAAAGAACAGTTATACACTGCTGGTGGGAAAGTAAATTAGTTTAGCCATTATGGAAATCAATATGGAAGTTCCTTAGAAAACTAAAAATAGAACTACACTATGATCCAGCTATAATACTCCTGGGCATATACCCAAAGGAATCTAAGTCAACATACCATAGACATAGCTGCACTTGTTCATTGAAGAACTATTCACAATAGACAAGGTACGGAATTAGCCTAGATGTTCGTCAACAGATGAATGAAGAAAATGTGGCATATATACACAATGGAATTTTATTCACCCATAAAAAAGAATAAAATTATGTTATTTACAGGAAAATGAATAGAGGTCATCAGTCTATGTGAAATAAGCCAGACTCAGACACATAACACACATTTTCTCTCATATGTGGAAACTAAATTTGAAAAAAAAATACTTGACAGAAAAAGAAGACTATCTGGAGAGGAGAGGCAGCAACAGGGGCTCGGTAATGAGGGAATGAAAAGAGCAAAGTATATAGGATAGTTGCATGAAAATGCCATAATGAAACCTATTATATTGTATACTAGTAAAAACTTTTAAATAAATTAAAAAATTAAACTCATTAAAAGTATCTTTTGGGTATTTTTATTGAGAGTACATTAAACTTATAAATTAGCTTATGGAAAATACACATCTTGGTCATGGAGTGTGTTTCCATTTTCAAAAAGTCTGTTTAGGTCTTTAAGAGTAATATATATCTGTGTATATATAGTACATATGTATGTATGTGTATATAAGTGTATGTTTGCTTATTTAATTTTGCCACTACAGGGTGATTAAACCCAAGGCCTCAAGCATACTAAGTAAGCATTCCACTAGTGAGCTACAACTCCAGCCAATTTTTTTTTTTTAGTTTTTTTTTTTTTTTTAAGTTTTTAGTTTTTACCGTTTTTTTTCTTTTTCTTTTTCTGAGACAATGTCTGGCTAATTTGTGCAGGCTGCCTCTGGCTTCAAACTGGCAATCCTCATGCCTCTGTCTCCTAAATCAGTGGGATTACAAAGATGTGGCACAGTGCCCAGTTGTAAATGTCTTTTTATTTTCTTCCTATGGGAGGTACATCTGAATTCCTGTTGTGGTTGATATATTCATGTGGTCTTTTCTTACATTGCATCATTTATGTGGTACCAGCATATATGGATGTATATATGAAGGCTAATGTCATTATTTTTATACTCTAACATTTTTCTGAATTCTATTGGTGATCATGACAGATTTTTAGTTAGTTTTCTTATTTTCAAAGTATAGGGTCATAATAGCATGTACAAACATTAAATTTTCTTTCTTTCTAATTCTCAGAATTTGATTTTTTCCCTTTCTCACTTGTGCTGGTTGCTACTTCTAATACAATAGCTAGTTCTAATTCTGATTTTATTGGAAATGTTTTAGTGCTTCTCACTCACTAAGCATAATGCTAGCTTTGGGGTTATGACAAGTGTTTTACTACAGACTTTAACACTATTTTACTATAATTTTTAAATATTAAGAACAGATATTGAATTTTGCCTGGTGGTATCACTAATACCTTTTTCTCCACAGTTATATCTCAAACATAGGGGTTTTGTTCTTAACATGTAAAAATGGATATTAGCTGAAAGCAGAGAATACCAGAAGGATGTCTATCTATGTTTTATTGACTATGCAAAGGCATTTGACTGTGTGGATCATAATAAATTGTGGGTAACACTGTGAGGAATAATGGGAATACCAGAGCACCAAATTGTACTCATAAGGAATCTGTACATAGGCCAGGAGGCAGTTATTCGAACAGAACAAGGAAACACAGCTTGGTTTAAAGTCAAGAAAGGTGTACATCAGAGCTGTATCCCTTCACTGTGCCTCTTCAATCTCTATGCTGAGCAAATAGTCTGAGAAGCTGGACTTATGAAGAAGTACGTGGCCTTAGGATTGGAGGAAGACTCATTAACAACTTGCGTTATGTAGATGACACAACTCTGCTTGCTGAAGTGAAGAGGATTTGAAGTATTTACTAATGAAGATTAAAGAACACAGCCTTCCATATGGATTGCAACTCAACATCAACAAAACAAAAATCCTTACAACTGGGTCAGTAAGAAACTTCATGATAATTGGAGAAAAGATTGAAGTTGCCCAAGATTTTGCTTTACTTGGTTCTACAATCAACACCCATGGAAGCCAAAGTCAAGAAACTAAACAACATATTGTATTGGGAAAAGCTGTTGTAAAAGATCTCTTAAAAGTGTTGAAAAGTAAAGTTGTCATATTGAAGAAAAAGGTATGCCTGATGCATGCCATGATATTTTCAGTCACATCATATGGTTGTAAAAGCTGGACATTGAATAAGGGAGATGAATTGATGCTTTTGAATTATGATGCTGGACATGAATATTAAATATACCATGGACTGCTAAAAGAACCAACAGATCTGTCCTAGAAGAAGTGCAGCCAGAGTGGCTGGCCGGACTGCATCTTACATATTTTGGACATAGACAGGAGGGACCAGTCCTTGGAGAAGGACATCATGTTTGAGAGAGTAGCAGGTCAACAAAATAAAGGAAAACCTTCAACTACATGGATTATCATAGTGTCAGCAACATGGGCTTACACATAAATAAGATCATGTGCCTGGCACAGAATTGGGGAGTATTTTGTTCTGTGGTACATTGGGTCACTATGAGCCAGACCCAACTTGACAGCACCTAATATTAATTCCACAAAGTATTGTGTAGTGAGAAATACAAGATACAGGTGAGATCTCTACCTTTGTAAAATTCTTTCCAATTATCTCATATACATGTAGCTCATTATTTTAATGGTTCCATAGTATTCTATGGTTTTGATATAGCTCATTTATTTATCTATTTCCCTACGATAGGCATTCACTTTTTCCTTTTCTTCCCCCTTACCATAAATAAACCTACAGTAATCAACCTTGAATGTGTAGTTTTATGTGATTGATCCTTTTATTTCTAAGTGCTATATTCCCAGGGACAGGAGTACTGAGTCCAAGGTTGTGTGTAATTTTTTTTAATAGCTACTTTGCTATACTGTTCACAGAGCTCAGATTCAGTGAGAACTCTTTGACTCCAAAGCTCATTAAACCAAACTACTGCTCAAAACACAGCCATACATAAAAGCAGATCATATAAAATCACTGTGCTCATAGTGAAGTTTCTGGTATGCTTCATCTAGTGAACCAAGATAAACATGAGTTTATTTTACCTTGATTACAAAGAGAATCCTTACCTGCATACATTAACCTCTATGAAGCTTTGGGACAAGATAGACCTTACTTTCTGCAAAGTTGGACAAGGTATTTTGTCTTTCTCTTTATCCATTTACCAATCTGGGAAATGGGAATAAAAATAGTACTTACTTCATAGAGTTGTGAGGGTAAAGTCCAGAATATCAAAAGCCTATATCAAAGTGCCTGGAATAAAGTGCTTGGGCATTTTTGTAATTTATAAAGCAGGAATTTATCTGACAGTATCAGACTCTGATGGTTTGGATGGGAAATGTCCCCAAAGGCTCATGGGTTGAAGCCTCGATCCTCAGCTGGGGGTGCTGTTGAGAGGTGACTAACTTCCTCAGTGGGTTTATCCACAGATGAAGTCATAGCTGAATGGACCATGGGGAGGTAGGGGCTGGTTGGAGGAAGTCAGTCAGTAGGGGTGTGGCTTTGAAGGACTTATCTTGTCACAGGAGCTGCCCTCTCTCTGCTTCCCAGCCACCATGAGGAGAGGGGCCTCCTCTGTCAGGTGCTCCTGCTGCCAGGATGTTCTGCCTCACCACAGCCCCACAGCAATGACATTGGCCAACCATGGACTGAAACCTCTGAAATGATGAGCCAAAATAAATCATTGCTCCTTTAAGTTGGTTTTCTCAGGTATTTTGTCACAGTGACAAAAAGTGACCAACATGTAGGTGCAAGTCAAGTTTTTGCTAGGTGCTTTAAACTTGTTGGGCACAACAGGGCCTGGGGAGTAGAGAGTGTAACTGTTGCTCAGCACTTGGACTCTTAGGCCAGGAGAAGCCCTCAGAGCTGAGAGCAGGGTGAGAATTACATGCACTGTTCTCGGGCAGCCTCTGCCAATCCAGGCAGAGCAATTGACAGAGAGCCAGTGAGGAAGGTTGAGAAAGCGGGTGAGAGATAAGGGAGAGGGAGAAAGGGAGAAGGAAGGAAGGAGGAGACAGAGGGAGAAGGGGGCAGAGAAAGACAGAGAGATGTGTTGAGACATTACATTGTTGTTAATTGCTGCCAAGTCGGGTGACCCTAAGTACAACAGGCAAAACACAGTTGCTAGGGCTTCTCTGCTATTCATAGGGTTTTCAATGGTGGATTGATTTTTGGAGTGGGTTGCCGGGTCCTTCTCCCAAGCCTACAGCACCTGGTGTTTCCAGGTGGTCTCCCATCTAAGTACTAACCAGGCCAGACCCTGCTTAGCTTCCAATATCTGATGGGATCAAACACCACAGTGGTATGGCTACAGGCAGGGCATTACATTAGCTTCCTATTACTGCTGTCATAAGCCACCACATACTTAGTGGCTTTGAACAGCACCAAGCTACTATCACACAGTTTTGGAGGTCAGCAGTCCCAGATACTTCTCACTGGACTAAAGTAAGGTGTTGGCAGGACTGGTTTCCTTGGGGACTCTAGAGGAGAACTGATTTTCCTTTCCCAGCTTCTAAAAGCTGCCTGTATTCCTTGGCTCCATCTTCACAGCCATCATTCCAAGCTGGGGTTCCATTGTGACATTGCATTTTCCTTCTGAAATCCTCCTCAATTCCTCTCATGAAGATCCTTGTAATTCCATTAGGTCCACCAGAATAACCAGGATCACCTCTTCCTCTCAAGGTCAGAGTCCTTAATCACATCTGTAAAGCCAATTTTCTGCACGAGGTCACATCTTTACAGGTGGTGGGGTTGTTGTTGTTGTTGTTAGGTGCCGTTGAGTCGGTATCTGACTCATAGTGACCCTCTGTACAACAGGGGACACACAATTGTCAGTGCTTCTCTGCTGTTCATAGGGTTTTCAATGGCAGATTGATTTTTGGGAGGGGGTTGCCAGGTCCTTCTCCCAAGCCTACAGCTTCTGGTGTTCCCAGGTGGTCCCCCATCCAGGTACTAACCAGGCCCGACCCTGCTTAGCTTCTGAGATCTGACGGGATAGGATGCCACAGGGCTACAGCTGCAGGCAATGATGGGGTTAGGACATGGATATCTTTGGAGAGACACAGTTCTTTGCCTACCACAGACATGACAGGTAAAACCTGTGGCATCCATGCTCCATTTTTTGTTCTTTATAGGTTCGGAATTTGAAGGGCTCCTTCTTTGCTCATCTGTCTTCTTACTTAGCTAAATCCTCCTCCTCTGCTCACAGAAAAAAGACAGAATCCATTTTATTACAAATGGGGTGGGCAAAGTGCATGTTAGACTCAGCAGTTTTTATAACCACGCCTTATGAGTTTTATGTGGAAAGGTCCATTCTGTAACTGAAGGACTGAGAAATGTGGTCAGTGGATTCTGCCCCCTGTCTTACTGCAGGGCTGTCTTCTGGGCTGCATCCTATTGTTCCTCAGATGTTGGACTTCCTGTTTCCCTTCACTTGGTTCCTACCACCTTTCTGCATGCTCACTTGCTTCTGATCTCTGTTCTCACCTTGACCTCTGGATTAGTGTGCTGGGCCTTCTGCCACCAAGTACCACCAACTGAGTGGCTTAAACCACAGAAATTTATTTTCTCACAGTTCTGGAAGTTGGAAGTCCAAGGCTGAGGTGTTGGCAGGTTTGGCTTCAGCTGAGGCCTCTCCTTGGCTTGTAGGTGGCTGCTTCTTGCTGTGGCCTCTCATGATGTGTGACCTCTGTGTGGATGTCTGTCCCTGGTGTCTCTCTATATGTCCTAATCTCTTCTTCTTATAAGGATACCAGTCTGATTGGATCCCAAAGGCCTCATTTTAACTTAATCACCTCTTTGAAGTCTCCATCTCCAAATACAGCCCCATTGTAAGGTACTAAGGGATGGGGGCTTCATCATACGAACTTTAAGGGGGTATGATTCGTTCATAACAATCTCTATGCACCCTTCTTTTTCCTGTTTTCAACTCAGAATACACTCAATGCATACCAACCCTCGTCTCTTTAATTACCAGGTACTTCCTTCCTTCCTGGTACCCTGATGGGACTGTAGGCAGCCCTGCTGAAGTGGGCTGCAAAACAGTATCCCCTGCTGAAAATCAAGTTAGGTAAACACAGAGAACCTTTTATCAGGCCAAGCCATTTGCAGGTCTAGAATAATGTAACGTGGTATTTTTAAAGAATAACATTTTGGTTGCTACAGAGATAAGTACCACCTTCTTAGAGTAAGTACAAAAGCTATAAAATGTAAGTAATAAGGTAAGAGCTAAAAGATACATATTGGGAGAAGGACCTGGCAACCCCCTCCCAAAAACCAATCTGCCATTGAAAACCCTATGAACAGCAGAGAAGCACTGACAATAGTGTTTCACCTGTTGTACACAGGGTCGCTATGAGTCGGATACTGACTCGATGGCACCTAACAACAACAACAACAAAAGATACATAAAGAAGGCATGGGGGAAGGTGCCATTATTTTATTTCCCATAGGCCATTTGCCTCAGGTAACAGTGCTGGGGAACTAGAACTTGGCTCCAGCCTCATATCTCCCACTAACAGTATAGAAACGGGACGTCTCAGAACCTCTCTGTTCTTTAAGGTATCCATCAGAAGAACAGGAAAAACCATACTTTGCTGATAGCACAAAGTGAAACTCCGTAAGCTCTCAGAGCCTGAAGTAAATGTGTAACCATGAAATTTTCTTTAAAATCTGCTATTGTTTTCCAGCTTCTACCCTGTGTAAAATCATGTTTCATAGTAGTCAGTGCTGAGAGCCTTGTTATATCGCAGGAAAGTCTAGAAATGGTCGTTCTTCTTAGTCCCGAATGCTAGAAGTACATTTAACTCCCAGGTCCTAGAGTGTTTTCCTTCTCATCTTCTTGAAACAGAAAGATTAAGGAGCCAGAGGAAGGGAGAGAGAAATACAGCAAAGTTTTTGAAAGCATAAAAAATGAAACAAACCTTTTTTAAATCATAGAAGAAAAAGAATGTGGTTTCGAGGACAGGCAGGGAGGGCAGATGTCCCCTAGCACTCTTGCAGACTTTGAAAAGGACGAAGGGTTACTACAGGATCCGGCAGGCACCCTGAGGCAGACGGGTGTCCACATCCACTCTTTCACCCCCAGGTGGAGCTGAGCAAGGGAGATTTGGAGAGAGAAAAAGCTGGGGGGAGCAGGGTGGGAGGAAAAGAGCGCAAGAGAAGACACAGCAAATCTCTTGGCTCTTGCCCTCCGGCAAAGGTTGAAAACATCTCATAGGCTGATTTTAATTAGCATTCTACCTTGAGGAAGAAACAGGATATAATTTCCAAAAACATCCCTAACCTTTTTCAAACAGTCTTTTCATGTATTTACCATCAGACTAAAGACATCTACTGTTTGTCCCCTCTTCAGTCTAAATTTTGACTTTTTCACATTTTCTCCAGTCCTGTCTCCCACGGCTGTCTACCACACAAAAAGAGTGTGTACCTGTGCCTGTGTGCAAGAAATGAAGGAAAATTAACCAACTAGCAGGAGGATTGGAGGGCAAGTTGTGAACGGAGGGTGAAGAGCTAAATTTATATAACCTAGAAAAAGAGAAGGCTCGGAGGAACATGATAAAGTTACACTTCACAGAAGCAATATAAATGAAGGTAGGGAATTACTCGTAGTCTCAGAAGGTGGCAGGACGGAAGGGCTGGCCCCGAGCCAAGGCTAAGAAAGGAAGTCATGATGGATGATAAAAGCAGAAAGCAAGAGGGAGGCCCGATGTGGACCCACGACAGGCCCTTCCAGTGTTCATGTCCAGTAGGCAGTTCGTGTCGTGGTCAGTGGAGCAGATCCACAGGGAGCTTCCCATCCCCAGCAACCTCCAAGTCTGGCAGAGTCTCCTGGGCTGCTGTGCACAGTGGGGTCAGGGAAAGAGGAGGATTTCTTTCCCCTGGCCTGGACAAACTTCCTCTGAAAGCAACTTTGAAGAACCAAATTCCCTCCCTAAACAGAAATTATATCAAGTGTAACATTCTAGCGATGTGTGTTCATTTTTAAATTCTATCTTGCTGTGCCTTTGACCAGGAGGAGCTATTTAAATGATTGTGTTTTGTTTGCTTATTTAGCCAGAAAATGAGGATGACCCCTTTGACCCTGAGCATGACAGCATGGACATTTGGTGGTAGATGGATGGGGCTCAATGCCACCAATATGTGCAGCACACTGAGTGGAGAACAGAAGGTGGGAGGTTGAGATGTGACTTCTTACTCTGCCATTGTCCAGCATGCGTGGCTTAACAATGAGACTATGTTCTGAGAGCTGTGGCATTAGGCGATTTCATCAGTGTGAGCATCATAGATGGTGTTTACACAGACCTACATGGTACATGTCAGCCACTCTACCTGGCCACTCAGTGCCATCAAGAAAAGCAGTGACGTCACCTACCTGAGGCTGCTGCCAGCCAAAGATGGCACAGTTTTACAGTGTATTTTGACAAGTAGGAAAAATACACAGTGAAATGATGAATAGTGCAATAAGTACATGATCCAGTACTATAACTGTTTGTTGTCATTATCAAGCATTATGCACTGCATATAATTCAATATGCTATACTTTCACATGCCTGGCAGCACAGTAGGTCTGTGTATACCAGCATCACAAATATAGGAGGAATGTGTTGTGCTACGACATCATGATAGCTCTGATATTACGAGGTGATAAGATCAATTGGGGCTATTTTAATGCTTCACTGTGATCTTCTAGGACTACTTTGGTATATGCAGTTTATCACTGGCCAAAAGATCATTATGCAGTACATGACTGTATTGGCTATCTATTGCTATGTAACGAATTACCACAATCTCATCAGCTTCAAACACACTTTTGAAATCTCATAGTTTTCAGGGTCAGGAATCTGGACACACCTTACTGGATTTTCTGCTTCAGGGTTCTTCCCCCACATTGCAATCAAGGCTTTCAGAACAAGGTCCCTCAGAGGTCATAAGCAATGTCCTGGTTAAACCACAGTCATTTCAAGGCTTCATTGCAGCAGGAGCCCCTGCCAGACTCACTCAATAGTCTTGGTAGGATTCAGGTCTTCACAGGCTGTTGCTCTGAAGACCTCAATTTCTTTCTAGCTATTGGTCAGAAGTCACCCTCAATCCTTGCTACAAGGGCCTCTCCATGGGAGCACAGCTCATGGAAGTGGGCACACCAAGAAGGCGAGAGACTGAATGAGAGTCACAAGACAGAGGTCACAGTCTTTTGTAACCTATCCTCAGAAGTGCCTGACTTACATTTTTACCGTATTCTATATATTGGAAGCCTGTGGCCATACCACCCAGGCATCAGACCCCATCAGGTCTCAGAACTAAGCAGGGTTGGGCCTGGTTACTCCATGGATGGGAGACCACCTGGGAACAGCAGGTGCTGTAGGCTTGGGATAAGGACCTGGCAACCCAGTCCCCCCAAACAATCAGCCATTGAAAACCCTATGAATAGCAGAGAAGCACTAACAATACTGTTTTGCCTGTTGTATGTAGGGGTGCTATGAGTCGGACATCAACTAGACATCACCTAACAAAAACAACAACATATATTGGAAGGAAATCATTAGATCCAATCCCTATAAAAGGGGCAGGAACTACACAGACATGAATAACAGGCAGTGGAAACTATTGGAAGCCATTTTAGAAGGCTGCTGATGACAGTATTAACCAGATAATAAAATTTAAAAGGTGATCGAACCAGATGAAGGTGGTAAATTCACCTATCTGCCAGAGCCCAGTAGGTTGCATCAATTTGTTAAATGGATCATATGTGAGACAGTAATCAAGGTTATGTGGACTCCTGTGAGCTATCACCCCTCTACTAGACCTACAGTGTTCAAAATTAAATGTTTGAAAAAGACACAAGCTGATCAGAAAGAATCTCAGTCTAGGCTGGACCTGTGGGTCACCAGTCTGACACCATTCTAGCATACAGTGGGGACTACATATTTTTCTTCTTCTATTTTCCTATCAGCTGCATCATGTTCCATTTGGCCAAAACAAATGCCACAAGCCATTCTATAGATCATAATTCCTAGTACTCATGAGGCATCAGGTGACAGGATGATTGTGAGAGGAGTATTTCACTAAAACACTAAGTTCCTGCTAAAACAATGAATGTTGGTCACCAGAAGGAAGGTAAGCTGGGTATTTGTTTCTCTTGGTCTTTACCTAGCCCTATGTATACTCTTCCCATCAAACTACACTGAGTGTAGATAATACATTTTGATAGATATTGAGCATCCCTCATTCAAAAATCCAAAATTCAAAATGCTCTAAGGTCTGAAAATTTTTGAGTGCTACTATGACGCTCAAAAAGTTTCAGATTTTGGAGAATTTGGAATTTTGGATTTTTCAAATTAGGGATGTTCAACTGGTGAAGTCTGTGCAAACGCTCCAAAAATCTAAAAAACTCCCAAGCCTGAAACACTTCTAGTCCCCTGCATTTTTGGATCCTCAACATGTAATAAAAATGATTGGTATATTACCATTTCCTCAACAAATATTTATTGCACTCCTACTGTACCTGGCCCCCACGTATCTGTCAGTTTGTCATGCTATGGGGATTTTAGTGTTGCTGTGATGCTGAAAGGTATTTCAGATACCAGCAGGGCTATGGGGGATAGGTTTCAGTTGAGCTTCCAGACTAAGATAGATTAGGGAGAAGGACCCAGCAGCCCACTCCTAAAACAATTAGCCATTGAAAACTATGAATAGCAAAGAGGCACTATCAAATATAGTGCCAGAAAATGAGCCCCTCTTAGGCTGGAAGGCATTCAAGAAAGGACCAGAGAAGAGTTGCCTCCTCAAAGTAGTTGTTGTTAGGTACTGTTGAGTTGGGTCCAATTCAAAGAGACCCTCATAGGGTTTTCATTGGCTGATGGGTTTGGGATTGCTCTGGGAGTAGATTGTCATGTCTTTCTCCCATATTTGTGGGGTGCTGGGAATGGAACCTGGGTCCTCAGAGAGTGCAGAGCAGTATTCTACCAACTGAGCTAAACCCCAGACCCTCCTCAAAGTAGAGTTGGCCTTAATGATGGGAATGGAGTAAAGCTCCTGGGACCTCCATTTACTTATGTGGCACCATTCAAAATCAGAAGAAACATAGTGGCTGCAACAATGAACTCAAACATAGAAAGATTATGCACAAGGCACAGTGTTGGGTAGTGTTTCGTTCTGTTGCACTTAGGGTTTCTATGAGTCAGATCCAACTTTATAGCACCCAACAACAAAATCAAGCTTGGTGTTGCACTAGCTCTGGGGATAGAAGAATGAACAAGACATGAATCCTTGGGCTCTCCTAGTGCATGGGGGACAGTGACAACACAGTCTCATGAGTGCCAGAGAGAAAGGTATAAAGGTTACAGAACTAGGGGTGGGAGCAGTGAGGTTTGCATGGGGTAGTTAGTGACCGCTTCACAGAAGATGCAATGTTGGCCTCATCTTCTACCTGGTGTCAGGGTCTACAACTCCCATCTCTGCTTTGATGTCAAAATATGTTACTGTAGGATTATCTCATTAATCCTCCTGACACCCTGGGATGCGGGAAAAACACAGATATTACTCTGTCTGATAGAAAGGTAGCCAAGTGGGAGGCCTAGTACATAAAGTAGAAAACCCCCTAATGACCACTCCAGTGCCTAACGAGATCCCAAGGTAGGGTATAATCCCATCTCAGGCAGCAGTTGGATTTCTCAGCTCACCTAGGCTTGGGAGCTGAGCTGGTTTGAAATCATTTGTGGCATTTACACATTGCTGCTTTGGGATGAACTACATTATTATCACTGATGTGGCTAATAATAAAAAACAATTATAATAACACTGATTAGTAGAGTGTTCTTAAAATTTCTCATTTGATAGTAGCATAGAGGTCTGAGTTTAGAATGTAAAAGCATCATATTCTTTTATTTATTTATTTATTTATTTATTTATTTATTTATTTATTTTGCGATACTGGGGGTTGAACCCAAGGTCTTGTGCTTGTATGCTCTGCAAGTGCTGGACCACTTAGCTGCACCCTTAGCCCATTGTTTTACTTTTTGAGACAGGTCTCCCTAAGTTATGCAGACTGCCTCCGGTCTCAAACTTGCAATCCTCCTGCCTCGGCCTCTCGAGCCACTGGGATTACAGGTGTGTGCCACCTCGCCCAGGTCAAAGCATCATATTCTTTCATCAAGCTTTACATAGCCTGAGTTCAAAGCTCTTACAGGGGCCACCTAAATATTAAAGCACCAAGCTCAAGATGAATAGGGTGCTTACTGGAATTCATACTTATTTAATATTAGACCTAAGAGTGTCACTATTTATAATATGCTATTGGAAAAAAATAACAAAGCAATGTTTCTCCCCCCTCCCCACATTATCTTACTTAAAATATCCCTAACTCAGTTATGTGGGTTTTTTTAATTGTTTTATTTTTAAAAGCTACTACCTTATTATTAGATACCTGGCTATTTCCCCCAAAAAAGCAGTTGCATGTTGAAAGTTATACAGAAAATTGCTTTAACTCTCCACCTTACTTTGTGTCTATCAGTGAATCCAAAGTACTGCTCTCTCTCTGATCAGAAAGAAGGAAAAGTTTCCCTGTATTTATTCATCTGGGAACTGTATAATCAGTCACTCTCTCTACTAAGCCCTGAAAAGCAGTTCAAACAACATCTACTCAGATTGAAGATCAATTAAATAATTATCAAAAGCATCAGGAAGACAGCAAGGTAAGACTCAGAGGAGCACACAGAGTCTGGCAGAAAAACATGGTTGTTGTTTTGAAGTTTTCCTCACTTCCTATTTACTAGATAGTGTGCTGCCGTTGACCTCCACATATCAAACAGGGCCTTGGGCGGCTCTTTCTGAGTGCACAGACCTCCCCGAGCACAAAGGTGTTCCCTGTGTTTTGGAGGCTTAGGAAGAGAGGCAATTTTTTTCCAGCTGAGCAGCCAGGCCATTTGAGCTTGCAAAATGAGTACTTGGTTCAGGACTGAGTGAAGCATGTGTTCTGACCACCTGTGCATGAGGAGCTTGCTGTTCCCTTGAACCCTGCCCAGCACACCCTCTTGGCCAGCCTGATATGCCTGGAATCTTCTGAATGCTCACATAAAATGGTCAGTTCAGATCCTGGGGTTTTCATGGATAATTTGTTTGCCTTCTAATTCCTTTGCATTCTGTTTCCCCCTTGCTCAAAGAAACAGACCCAGAAAGTCCAAACTAGCCCCTTCTGAAAATGAGCTCAAACCAGCTTCCTCTGTTCCATGCACCTGGCAGGGGACTTTTAGGAGGGTGGTCCCACGGGGCTTGCCATTATCTTACTACCTCAAGTGTTACGCAGTCCTGCTGCAAACAAGCCCCACACAGTCACCCTTGGCAGAGACACAAATGGTCAGCAAATGGCCTATTCAGGGCAGGTTTGGAACTTATCATCTGGCTTAGAAAACAAGAAATCTCTGAGGTGGCCCAACACAAAAGGATGCATATGACAAAGGGTCAACAGCAGATGCTGAATAATGGAGTGTGAACAAATAGCATTCATGGGCTTCATGGGTTTTGTGTCTCTCAAAAAGTGCCTCATTCTTCCCATGTCATTTTCAATCGCAGCTATTCCTATTTTCACGTCCAAGAGAGCCACATGAGGGGCATCTATACTGATTTCTGTGTGACATTTTCTGCCCTGGATTTGAAGTGGGCCTCTGCAGGGATTTTTTGCAGAATGGTGACATGTATCTGCAAAGCTTTGCAACACTTTCCCCGGTCAGAGAGAGGGCTGCATCTTCATACAGTGGAAGTGATTGCATTGATGTAAACTTTGCAATACAGTTTAAAATGCAGAATGAAGAAAATGTAGTAGATCTATAATTTTTATCAAATCTAGATTATACTTCTGTGTCAGAAACCAATGGGGAAATGCGTATATACAAATATACATCCACATCTCTTGCCTCTGTCTATACGGGAGGAAGAAGCAAAGCTACCTGTCAGTAAGTACTGCCTCCTCTGTAACAGTGATACTCAATGGAATCACAGTGATACTTGGAGCAGTAGAGGTAGGAACACAGAAGTTAAGTCAAAATCAATAAAAAGACATATTTTCTTCTTTCATGTATAATGATAATAACAATAGAAATGAAAATAACACAGATAGCATTTGCTTAATGAAGACTATGTGCCAGGGACTGCTGTAAGAGCTTTCCAATTATAATCACGAGGTAGTGTCATTGGCAGCAGCAAGTGCACCTCGACTCTGCAGCCTGGAGAGTTCCCCTCAGAGCCACAGGGGCCTTGACTCATGTGCAGCCAGGATTGTGACCTGGTGCTATAGAAAAGAATTTCAGGATGAGTCAGAGTGAAGCAAAGTTGGCCAATTTATTAAGCAGAAAGATAAGATACATCCAAGGAGTCCGGTATGGGAGTTAGGAGAGGATCCATTTTCATGCTTCAGCAGAAGCTATGTAAGTGATCTATTGCCTGCAGCCATACCACCATGGAGTGCAGTCTCGTCAGATGTTGGAGGCTAAGCAGGGTTGGGCCTAGTTAGTCATTGGATAGGAAACAACCTGGGAATACCAGGTGCTATAGGCTTGGGAGAAGGACCTTGCAGCCTACTCCCAAACAATCAGCCATAAAAAATAATAATAATAAAAAAAAATCCATGAATTGACAATAGTGCCAAGCATGGCACAGTGGTGAGTAGTATTTTCTTCTGTTGTACATATGGTCACTATAAGTCAACAACATATAAGTGATCTGGGGCTTTTGGAGTTAAATTGTTCAAAGGAGATAATCTGTAACTAGGGTTGTGGGAGAAGGGAAAAATGTATTGATCTTCTCATTTCCTTATTATAAGAAGTTTTTAAGTAGATAAAATTATGAAGTGACTTATGAGGATGCTGTGCAGGGTATATATTTGCTGTTGTTGTTCCGTGCCATCGAGTTGGGTCCAACTCATAGTGACCCTATGTACAACAGAAAGAAACACTACCTTGACACTGTGCCATGCCTGGCACTATTATCAGTGTTTCTCTGGTATTCATAGGGTTTTCAACAGTGAATTGTTTCGGGAGTGAATTGCCAGGTCCATACATAGGAGGAAGAAATGGGGCTAAGATGAAAACATGAATCAAAAGATATCAAAACAAGGCAATTTTTTCATACAAAGGTCAAAGAGTAAGACATGCTTTTACATCAAAAATGATCCATTATCTATTTTAATCACTTTGTTTGTGATATTTTTAGGATTATTTCTGTGTACAGTTTCTTTGTACCTAATATCCAGTCAACTGTGTCAAACTTCTCAACTCAGTCAGCAAGAGATAAGAGTCAGGCCCAGGCAGTAAAGGTGAGGGGCTCAAACTTTTCCTTTCCACATCCTCCTTACCTCCTCCTATCTTTCTATCCTGCCTCAGTGTGTGCTCTAATTTTCCTGTTCTCAAAGGAGGAAATTAAGCAGGCACAAAGAGCTTGAATAAATTATTAAAGGACATAAGAAAGGTATGCAGGAGGTGGGATAGAAACTTAGGAAAACTTGCTCCCAATCTAGCTTGTAATCAGAAGACTTCATTAAGTTAGGACTAAGAAAAGTTGCATATTAACAGAAAACTAAAAATAGCAAGAGCCAGTACACATATAGGTTTATCTTATTTTCCTCTCTGGTCATAAAAGTCTGGCAGTAGAAAGCCCAGGATTGATATGGCAGAACAGGAGGCACTCATTCAAGCAGAACAAGGAAACATTGCTTGCTTTAAAATTGAGAAACGTGATCATCAGGGTTGTGTCCTTTCACCACACCTCTTCAATCTCTATGCTGAGCAAATAATCAAGAAGCTGGACTTTATAAAGAAGAATGTGGCATCAGGATCGGAGGAAGACTCAATTAACAACCTGCATTTTGCAGATGACACAACTCTGCTTGCTGAAAGTGAAGGGGATTTGAAACATTTCCTGATGAAGATCAAAGAACACAGCCTTCAATATGGATTGTAACTCAACAACAACAAAACAAAAATCCTTACGACTGCATCAGTATGTAACTCCATGATAAATGGAGAAAAGATTGAGGTTGTCCAAGATTTTGCTTTACTTGGTTCTACAATCAACACTTGAGGAAACAGCAGTCAAGAAATCAAAAGACACATTGCATTGGGAAAGCTGTTGCAAAAGACCTCTTAAAAGTGTTGAAGAGTAAAGTTGTCATGTTGAAGAAAAAGGTGTGCCTGATGCATGTCGTGGTATTTTCAGTTGCATCATATCATTGTGAAAGATGGACATTGAATAAGGGCAATACAAAAAGAACCAATCCTTCTATGTCTGAGCTTCAGACATAGAACCCGGTAGTGTCTGATGGTCTGAGATCATTCAAATCAATGCTTTCAATTATGGTGCTGGAGACGAACATTGAATATACTATGGACTGCCAAAAGAACCAACAGATCTGTCCTAGAAGTGCAACCAGAGTGCTCCTTGGAAGCAAGCATGGCTAGACTACATCTTACATATTTTGGACATGTAGTCAGGAGGGAGTAATACCTGTAGAAGGACATCATATCTGGCTGAGTGGCAGGTCAATGAAAACCAGGATAACCACCCACTAGATGGATTGACACAGTATTTATAACCATGGGCTTAAACATAAGTAAGATTGTGTGTCTGGTATAGAATTGGGTAGTGTTTCATTCTGCTGCACATAGGGTCTTTATGAGTTGGACCCAACTTGATGGCACTTAATGATAACAACAAAATCACAGGAGATCAGGTCTCTTCTTACTTTTCTGTGCCACCATCCTTATTGAGAGACCAACTTCAAATCTCCAGTTCACTTTATAGTATAAAAGTGCTTCTAGAATCTCATCTATTATATCCATTTCCAGGAAGCAAAGGGGAGGAAGAAGAAGGGCAAAAATTCCCCTGAGCATCAGTCTACTTCACTTTTCAGAAGAGTTTCCCAAAGCCCCACTCAACCACATTCACTTCCATCTCATTGGGTAGAACTTAGTCCTAGGACCACATCTACCTACAAGAGAGATTAAGGAATACAATTTTTAAGCAGAGTACATTGGCACTTTAAATAAAATTAAATTCTCATTTTCAAAAAGAAGGGGAGAATAGATATTGGTAGGAAGTCAGTAGGATATGCGATAAGTCCCAGATAGACTTAACTGGAGATGTTGTAATGGCCACAGGGTAAGACCAGTGGAACTTCATCCCCACTGCCCACAGTCTACTTGATCCTCTGATTATCACGGGAACTGTGGAGCCTCCTAGGAATACTTAATACTTGTCTAAAACTGAGCTTCAGACATAGAACCCCGGTTGTGTCTGATGGCCTGAGATCATTGAGGGGAGAACCTCCAAAGCCTCTGATAGAATGGCAGGAGCTTTGAGAGAGAACTCACCATGTCAAGGAAGGAATCTGTGAGTCTCAGTGAGGTCAGCCTGACTCTGAGTAAAGTGTGGATCTGGTTCTTAGACCCACCCTGACTCACTCTATACATTTGTCCACCCTGGGGACAAACATGTCTTTGCATATCAGCTCAAGTGACTGTGATATGAAACTCAATGACATGTCTAGACATCAACAGCTGTCTGTGGCACTCCCTCTAACTAAGTGTAACACAGACGAGAGGAAGCCATTTCTTAGTTATTTCGTGAGTCATTGTTGAGTCATGGAGGTGATTTGAGGATTAAGCACATAACACTAGGGAGATCGATAGGTTTGCATGGCTCACAGAGGCAGACAAGGAAGGCAGCACTGTAGAGATCAAAGTTTCAGAGGGCAACAGTGCAACAGCAAGTGATGTATGCAGGATAATCCTGGGTACTCATTCAAGTGACTGGCAGGAGTTCTTTTCATGATACTGGGAATTCTTTATGTAGTGATGTGAGTATTAGAGCAAATGACATTCATATTGAACTATTAATGTGATGTCATTTATTCATAAACATAATGAAGTCTGGGGATATTTGGGTTACACTCAATTCATGTGGGTTTAAGCATAAATCTATTATTTGCCTAAACACCTGAGCCTGGAAAATACAATCCAAGTGAGATGAATTTAATATCCCCACACTCCCTCTTCTAAATTCTCCTGCTTAATTTCTTCCAAAGTCAAATCAAAAGCTGTTCATAGAGAAAAAATATGAGAGAGAAAAGAAAGAAACAAAGCAAGACAGTAAGATAAAGAGGACAGAGAGAGCAGGGAGAGAGAAAGAAAGAAAAGTTGCAAGGATGAAGGAAAGAAAGCCATAATTCTTAAAATCATAATCATCATTAGTACAACTAGCAATAGTTATAGTAATAAAAGCAGTAATTTTTTCTATTTTTCTGGACAATTAATTACACTTGTTGTTAGGGGCTGTTGAGTTGGGTCCAACTCATATCAACCCTCATAGGGTTTTCAATGGCTGATTATTTTGGGAATGGATTGCCAAAAGCATATCCATTTTAAGGGTACCCATTTTAAGAATGACACATTCTTGAAATATAGAATTGAGAGTTTTCATCTCAAGAAGTGAATACATTTTGGGGGCACCCTCCATGTCATGTGTGGGAAAATGGGACTGGGTCCCACTCGGGGTCCACTTCTGGAGGACATAATTTAAGTACACAACAAATTAGTGCAAGATCAGCTTCTCTTTCTTCAGCTGCTACAACAGGATTGACCACTCAACAGCGAACAGCAATTGAGAATGCAAGTGTTGCATTCTTCCTTCACTGCATTTCATGCCACCCTAATAATCAAAAGCTCATGGCACAGGTTCTTTGTGAACTATTTCAGACAGCTCCTTAAAGGGGTAATCTTCCAACATCTGAGAATATTTCAGGGTTTGTATGAAGACTATTTTTACAGTTGATGCTGGAAGATGAGAAGGTGACAATGTTTCTTCAGTCTCCTTGTCCACTGTACAAAGGTCGAATTAATGCAACTAGCCATGTCATCCAGCATCCAATGTATGGAGCAGGCCACAAGTTTTGTACTCTTCATTTGCCAGTCTCAACAACATTATTAGATGTTCTTGATAGAGTGTCAGATACTCCAAGTATCACAGCTAAACTAATTAGTGAACAAAAAGATGATCAAGAAAAGAAGAACCATAAAGAGAAAGAAAAAGTTAAGGCAGAAAATGGATTTCAGGATAATTACAGTGTTGTGCAAATTGTGCAAATTCCATGTGTGGGACTGTTGACAATTGCTAGAAAGCACTCTCTCATTCTCACAGACCAGTAATACTGAAACATTTACCAGGCTGAACACTTTTCAAATTTTTCATTTTGAGAATATTTTACATTAGAGTTATGAAAAAACTGAGAATTGTGGTTGAAGAGCATTAAATGAGAACCAAGTCCTAGCTCTTAGTTACCTCCTCTGAAAAAGAGCACTAATTGTACCTGCTTTGCTTGCTGATAAGGTGAGAAGTAAATTACAAGATAATGGTGAAAATGTTTTATAAATGTATGAGTTTCATAAAGTATAAGTTGTCACATTTAGCAGAGATGTTAAGATACAGGCCAAGTCCAATCAAGCCTGACTTTTGAAAGTGAATTGGAACTCATCTGATAACCATTTTCCATTGAGGATTTTGCTGAGCTCTACCAAAACAAAGGGACAAAACATGCAGCATCTGGGGTGACAAAAGGTGGCCCTTTGGGTTTCAAGCCTTACAAGTGAGTCCCCATATAATATCTTCTGGACATTTTAGGATATATCATTACAAAGAATCATGTTATATGAAACATCCTTAAAACAAGAATACACGTGAACACATATATACACATTTGAATCAGAAAATGGGAAATTAAGTTATTTACTTTGGGTAAAAAAATTAAAATTTTAAACTTTTTAAAATGCCAAGCAGATCACATAATAAAAAGGAATTCAAAGCTAAATTAAAATGGAACTTGGAAAATTAGTAAGAGTCTGAACATCAAATACTCTTTTATCTTCTTGTTGTTAGGTTATTAGGTGCTGTCAAATTGTGTCAGACTCATAGTGACTCTCATAGTGTTTTCCATGGCTGACTGTTTCACGATTGTCTCAGGAGTGGATTGCCACATCCTTCTCCCACTTTTGTGGTTCTGGGAATCAAACTTAGGACCTCAGAGACAGCAGAGCAGCACTCTACCAACTGAGCTAAATACCAGCCCCTTTATCTTCTAGTATTGATAATTTTGACACTTTAAAAATAAATCCCCCTCAAACAAGGAGGATAGAAATTAAAGTGACCTTATCACTTTTAGATCTAAGAGGGAAACTCAGGATAAATGTGAAACAGAAGTAAACTCTTAGCAATTTCACCACAATGACTACCCTCTCTTGCCAAAGGATGACAGATGATACCTCGACACTAGACAGAATAGAATTTAAAAACAAAATGGAAAATATGTTCACAAGACATTTTGACCCACAGCCCTGTGAGTGCACAGGTTTGTAATTTGAATTTACATTGCCAGTTTGATCCATGAAACTTCAAGTTATGAACTTTTGTGTGTGTGTGTGTGTGTGTGTGTGTGTGTGTGTGTGTTACTGGGGATTGAACCCAGGGCCTCGCACTTGCATGCTCTGCAAGTGCTGGACCACTGAGCTGCACCTCCAGCCCATTTTTTTACTTTTTGAGAAATTTTCACTAAATAAACACAGAGTGCCTCTGGTCTCGAACTTGCGATCCTCCTGCCTCCACCTCCTGAGCCGCTAGGATTACAGGCATGCGCCACTGCGCCCAGCCGATGAACTTCTTTTAATGACTGATGATTGGTAGGGCTTGCAAGCTGGATCAGATACAAACTTTCTATTAAAAAGTTCATATTTATTCTAACCTTCATAATATCCCCATAGGAAAAAAGTTTAAGGAGAATGAGTGTTACACAATCAGAAATAACCATGCACCAATGAAATAAGCCACCATGAATAGGAATGAGGAGAGACAGCAAATGAATGATACAGTCCCACAAAGCCTTCACCTGCTCTAGTTATAAAATGTTGATTATAAACTATGTTTATAATATATATAAATAAAAGATAAATTTAGAGATTTCTACAAAAGAAATTTTGAACTATAAAAAGTGACCTGTAGGCCAGGCTCCTGTAATCCCAGAGACTCCAGAGGTGAAGGCAGGAGGATCATGAATTCAAGGCCAGAGGGGCTAAGGGTGCAGCTCAGTGATAAGAGTACTTGTCTAGCATGTCAAGGCCCTGGGTTCAATCCTAGTACTGAGAAAAAAAAGTGACCAAGTAAGCAAAAACCATCAACAAGTAGATCTTCTATAAGTGAAAGACAATAAGAACAAAACCTTAATAGATGGGTGAAGGAGCTGATTAGAAAGAATTTGTGAGAAAAATCAGAAAACTAAAAAATAGTCATGAAAAAAACCCAGAGTGCAGTACATAAAAGAAAAAGAATAGAAAATATAGAAGAGAATTAAAGAAAAATATGAAGGATAAAAAGGGAAAATTCAATATATACTTCATCAGAATTCTAGAAAGAGAGAAAAGAGATAAAGGGTCAGAGCTAACATTCAGACCTAATTGCAGAGCACTCCCTGAAATAATGAAGTACACCAGTCTACAATCTCAAATAGCCCAGTCAATTTAAGAGTAATAATAAAAGAGATCTATACTCATGTATATCATTGAGAAACGACAGAAGATCAAAGACAAAGAGAAGCTCTTAAAACAACTAGGGTGAGGAAAAGACAAATCATCTTCAACTGAGTGACTTCTAGGATGGCAGGAGAGTCCTGAGTGGCAGGCAGGAAGGAGCCCAAAGTAAGTGCAATAGTTTCACCATTGATCTAAAGGAAAATAAAAGGAACCTGTAACACTAGACAACACCCAAAAATCTTTGAAGAATGAATGAAGATTACCTTCAAACATTGAAGACATTTTTAGATAAGTAAAGTTTTTATCATCAAAGACTCTCACTAATGGAAATTAGATTTCTGATAGATGGAAAGCAATCCAAGTTTGGAAGTCTGAAATGTAAGAAAAAATTTAAAAGTATAGAAGGAAGAAATGATAAATATATGGTTAAGCCTAAAAGAACACAAATTGAATAAAATAATAAGAAACTTTTGTAAATTTTAATAGAAACAAGGCACAAAGTAAAGATATAGTATGTAACTCAGGAGGAAAATGAATTGGCTCTAAATATTCCAAATTCTTCACTGATTTTGAGATCAAAAGAATAGCATTCATTAGCTTCAAATTTTAAAAAGATAGTTATGTGATATTTTCAGTGACCACAAAAAATGAAGAAACAGACTGTACAAGTTATACTTCAGCAAATGGAAATATAGAATGATAAAATAAAATATAGAATGATAAAAATATCAATACAAAAGAAAGGGTATGAGATTAAAAACTAATCAACCAACCATAGGATAAGAAAAGTAGAGGAAAGGAGGAGTGAAAGAAGGAAAGAAAGAAATTATAAAATAAAATACTTTTAAAACAAATATATAAGTAATCATATTAAAGTCAGACATGGTGGCAAATGCCTGTAATCCAAGTGATCTGCTGGGATGTGGGAGTAGGAGGAGATCACAATTTCAATCCCAGATGCAGCCTGTGTAACTTAACTGCACCCTGAGTGAAACATTAGGAAAAAAAAAAAAAAAAGAACCGGAGGTGCAGCCCAATGGTAGAGCACTTAAAAGTATGCAAGGTCCTGGGTTCAACCCCAAGTACTGCCAGAAAAAGAAAAAAGAAAAAAAATAAGTAATCACATTAATGTAAACAGAAAAAACCACCTAGTTAATGAACAAAGATTATAGACCAGATGTTGTTGTTAGGTGCCGTAGAGTCAGTATCAGACTCATAGAGACCATCATAGGGTTTTCAATGGCTGACTGTTTTCAGGATTGCCTTGGGAGTGGATTGCCACGTCCTTCTCTCATATAGACTAGATAGAAAATGAAAATAATAATAAAATCTAAGTGTATGTCATTTGTAAAATACATACCTAAAATATCAAAACTGGAAAAGTTACAAATTAAAGAATTATATATAATAACTAAAATATAATTTAGTTACTTCAGTATTGAACAAATTTTAAGGCAAAATGTCTTCCTACAAATGAATAGGGTCATTTATAAGGATAAATGCTTCAAACCACCAGAAAGTAATTTTACAGTTTTTAAAATATTTCATTGACAAATAATTGCACATATTTATGGTCTATAGTATGATATTCTGGTATATCTATATACTGTAAAATGATCAAAGCAGAGTAATTACCATATATACCACTTCAAACATTTATAATTTTTGGATTTTACATTGTTTTAAATGTATGTTTTTGTTGTTGTTGTTGTTGTCAAGTCAGTGTCCAACTCATAGCAACCCTATGTACAAGAGGCAAAACACTATTGTCTGCTATTCATAGGGTTTACGATGGCTGATTTTTGGGGGGAGTGGGTTTCTGGATCCTTTTCCCAAGCCTACAGCAGCACCTGGTGTTCCCAGGCAGTCTCTCATCCAGGTACTAACCAGATCCGACCCTGCTTAGCTTTCGAGATCTGACGAGATCAGACACCACAGTGGTACAGCTGCAGGCAAATGTATGCTAATATAATTCCACCCAAAACTTAAATACTTAGGAATCAATCTAACCAAGATCCTAGAGATCTCTACAAGGAAAACTTCAAAACATTAAAGAAAGAAATCAGAGAGTATACAAGAATGTGGAAGGACCTTCCCTGCTCATGGATTGGGGGAATCAATATTATAAAATGGATATACTACCAAAAGTAATCTATAGATTTAATGCAATCCCCATTAAAATTACAATGACAGATTTTATAGAAATAGAAAAAATAATCCAAAAATTCATATGAAAACACAAAAGGCCATATATAGCCAAAACATTCTTAAGCTACAAAACTAGTACAGGTGGGATCACAACCCCTGACTTTAAACTATACTACAGTACTACAGTAGCAAAGACAGCTTGGTACTGACACAAAAATAGGCCTGAATACCAGTGATACAGAATTGAGGACCCAGAGATACACCAACACATCCATAGTCACCTACTCTTTGACAAAGGAGCTAAGCAGGCAAATTGGAGAAAAGATAGCCTCTTCAACAAATGGTGCTTGGAAACTTGAATTTCTACCTGCAGGAAAATGAAAACAGACCCACACTTCTCAATCTGCACATGAGTTAATTCAAAATGGATAAAAGACCTCAATATAAAACCAGAAACCTTAAAATTACTAGATGAAAAGATAGGCAACACACTCCAACACATAGGCATAGGAAACTGTTTCCTTAATAAGACTCCAATTGCTCAGGAAACTATAACAAGAATAGATAAATGGGATTACATGAAATTAAAGAGCTTCTCTGAAGCAAAAGAAATAATCAACAGAGCTAAGGAAGACCCCACTGAATAGGAGAAAATCTTCACATCCTACACATCTGACAGAAGACTAGTTTCTAGAATTTAAAAGGAACTCAAGAAAGCAATTCCCAAGACAATGAACCATCCAATACACAAGTGGGCAAAGGAACTGCACATAGAGTTCTCAAATGAAGAAGTTCCTAAGGCTATGAAACACATTAAAAACTGCTGAATATCCCTAGCCATTAGGGAAATACAAATCAAAACAGCTCTGAGATTCCACCTAATTCCAGTGAGATTGGCCAAGGTCAACAAAACAAATAACAACAAATGCTGGCGAGGATGTAGAGAAAAAGGAACCTTCTTACACTGTTGGTGGGACTGTAAATTGGTTCAACCACTTTGGAAATCAATATGGAGATACCTTAGAAAACTAAAAATAGAACTGCCATATGACCCAGCTCCACCACTACTGGGAATATATCCAAAGGGAGATGAATCATCATACCACAGAGACACCTTCATCTCCATATTCAATGCAGTACTTTTCATAATAGCAAGGATATGGAACCAATCAAGGCACCCATCAACAGGGGAATGGATGAAAAAAACTATGGCACATATATACAATGGACTACTGCTCAGCAATAAAAAAAAGAAATAATGTCATTTGCAGCAAAATGGGTAGAATGGGAGAACATCATCTTAAGCAAACGAACACAACTTCAAAAAGAGAAATACCATATATTCTCACTCATATGTGGGAGCTGAATCATACTTAAGGGAAAAAAATTATATACATAAATTGATATATAAAAAATACACAATTAAACTTAGTATAGAAGGGGCAATATAAAGAGTAGAAAGAAGGAGGGAGGGAACTAGCAGAGGGAAGTGAAGATTAAATAAGATGGGATGGGGAGGAAGGTCAATGTGGAGAGATGAATGGGGAGAGGATGATCTCAATGTAAACAGCACAATTTCATGAGTATATTGGAAAAATAGGGGAATATAACCCAAATAAGCATTTGAGTTTTACTACATATTAGCCATAAGACTCCATAAACTTTGTGGGTTGATGAAAGTGTTGCCAGAGTGATGTAAAAGAAGCAAAATGGAAAAAGCCAATGCTGTATTACTCTGTACCCCATCATCATTTACTAATAAAGGGAAAATTCTAATAATTTATCTTTAAACTATACAAAACAAATGTTGACAGAATTACATAAAGAAATATATAATTAATAATCACAGTGGGATATTTTAAACACATTTCTTATAGAAACTGATAAAAATGCAGACCAAAAAAGCCAGTTATAATGTAGATCATTTAAACAAAATGACTAATTTTACTGACTAATGTGGAACAATGTAATCAAATGCAAATTATATGAATTTTTCAAGTACACATGGATTTTTTAAATAATTGACAATGTCCTGAACAACAAAGCAAGACTCAACAACTTTTAAAGGACAGAAATAATCTATACTATGTTCTCTAGCACACTGCAATTAATCCAGAAACCAACAGAAAAAAGATAACTTAAAAGCCCTTGTTAATTTAGAAATTAAGAAAACTACTTCCAAATAATCTATAGGTCAGAGAACAAATCATAAACAAAAATAATTAGAAGATATTTAACTGAGTAATGAAAATTACTATATCCTCTCTAAGGAGGCAAACATAAGAATATTTGGAAACATAACTGTATACATTTGATTGTTGTTAGATGCCATATGCGTAAACATTTTAGAAAAAAATGAAAGCTAAAAATTAACAAGGTAAGTATTGTCAGAGGAAACTCATACTAAAAACTAAACTCAAGGAAAAGGAAAGAAGTAAAGATCCAATCAGAAAACATCACAAGAGAAGACACACACAAAGAGAATCCACAAAAGTCTAGTTGGTTTGTTGAAAAAAGGAATAAAACTGAGAAACCTCAGGAAAGTTTGATGAAAAAGGTAAGGTACACCCAAATAATGAATATCAAAAATGAAAAGATGAGTATTCTAAAAGTGTTGCAAACATTTTAAAATGTAATAAGTGAATACTATAATAATTTCATTGAATAGATTGAAAAAGTTGATACAATGATCAAATTATTTAAAAATATACTATAACTGACTTGGGCTGGGATTTAGCTCAGTGGGTAGAGCGCTGCGCTCCAGTCTCTGAGGCCCGGAGTTCAATTCCCAGCACCGCAAAAATGGGAGAAGGGCCTGGCAATCCACTCCCAATGCAATCCCGAAACAGTCAGCCATTGAAAACCCTATGAGGGTCGCTATGAGTCGGATACCGACTCGACGGCACCTAACAACAACAACAATAACTGACTTAGGGCTGGGATTTAGCTCAGTTGGTAGAGCGCTGCGCTGCAGTCTCTGAGGTCCCAAGTTCGATTCCCAGCACCGCAAAAATGGGAGAAGGGCCTGGCAATCCACTCCCAAGACAATCCCCAAACAGCCATTGAAAACCCTATGAGGGTCGCTATGAGTTGGATACCGACTCGACGGCACCAAACAACAACAACAACAACAATAACTGACTTGGAATAGAAAACCTGAACAATTTTACAATCATTAATGAAATGGAATCATAAATTATGAATCCTTCAAAGAAAACCATTGGTGACTTCTACCGCAAATCTAAGGAAAAGACAATTTTAATTGTATACAAGTTCTTTTCTACAAAAGAATAGCAAAGGAAGAAATACCATCAATATTAGCAGAATGGTTCATGCCATCTCTAGCCCTCCTCCATTGTGTAGTTACTCTAGTGGGAACAGGAGTAGCCTATCTGATAAAGTGCAGAGAAGGTACCACCACTCTTTCTTGACTATAAGTGCATGTTCTTTGTACTCACATTCCTATTGGCCAAGAAAACTGCAAAGGAGGCTGGAAAGCATTGTCTCATATGTAAAGGATGTAGAAATGATATGGCATAAAAATGTTTTTGCCACCTACTACTCATATTTTATGAGCTAACATAAATTTCTTACTAAAACTTTACAGTAAAAAGAAGGGAAAACTATAAGCAAATCTCCCTTATTAACTTAAGTACAAAAATCCTAAATGAAACTTTAGCAAACTGAATCTAGTAATATATTAAAAAGATAATACATTAGGACCAACTTGAGTTTATTCCAAGAATGCAAGGTTATTTTGAAGACTGGTTTAAAATACCAATTAGAATATTTAGCCATGTTAGTATATTAAAGAAAAAAATCATATAATCACGTCAGTGGATGTATTAGTCAGCTCTTGTCACTGTGGCAGAAAAACCACTCAAACAAATTTATGGAGAAAAACGTTTATTGGAAGCTCACAGTTAGAGGATCTATCCATAATGATCAGGGCAGGCATGGCAGTAGCAGGAGGTAGGGCCCGTGGCAGAGGACCTTACATCTTGTGAACAGGAAGTAGAGAGCTTCCCAGAACTGTAGGCCAAGGCATAAACCTCCAAGGCCCACCCCCAGGGAGCAACTTCTGCAAAGCAAGAATCTCACCTTTCATAGCCTCCAACAGACAGTGCCTCCACCTGGGGACCACAAGTTAAAGCATATGACCTTTGGGGGACATTTTATATTCAAACCACGATAGTGAATAAAGAAAAATCTTATTACAAAATGCAATATTACTTGTGATTAAAAAAATCTTTTAGCAAATCAGTAGTAACAAGGGAACTACTTGATTCACAGAAAAGAGTATCTACGAAGACACTCCTCTAGTAAATATCATACTTAGTGACAAAATGCTATACGCTTTTCCTTTGAAATCAGAAGCAAGAAAGTCACTATTATTTCTACTACTATTGTTTCAACATTGTACTAGAGGTCCTAGTTAGTATAATAAGTCAGGGAAAAAATATGTAGCAGTTAAAAACAAAACTCCTGCTAATACCTATATCTCTATCTATCTATCTATCTATCTATCTATATTTAAGTAGAAAGAGGAGTGGGTTTATTAAGAGAAATGGGAAAGGAGATACCCCTAGACAGACCACAGGGCTGGCTGCTCAAGGGATAGTCAGCCTATACATGATGTAATTTTTATGTTTATGATAAAAAGATATACAGAAAATGTTTATACTTAAAATAGTAGTCTGGAAAATTTCTAGATACATGATTTAATAAAACATTAACTGCAGGCTTAGAAATCAACATTCAACAGACTTATAGAGAAAAATTATTAACTTTACTAAAAATTTGTTTTAAGGATTTTTAAAATGTGCAGATACAGCTTAATTTTGGTCTGAAAGACTCAATATAATAAACATTGTCAAGTCTCCTCAAATGCATTTATAAATTCAGTAAAACTTGTGGAACTAGACAGGTTAATTCTAAAATTTATATGCAAGTGCAGCTGGTCCCAAGTAGCCACATGAACCCTGGTAGAAGAACAAGGTGGGAAGTGTTGTTCCACTAGTTTTCACAACTTATTTTGTAACAATTATGATAGTATAATATTGATGGGGAAATATACAGATACGCCAATAAGATACTATAGATAACCTAGAAAACACATCCATGCATATATGCCCTCTATGTATATGAAAGAGAAGCTCTGAGGAGAAGTAGGATGGAAAATATCTTTAATACATGGTGTTAGGACAAAGGAGCAGCACTCTGGAAAAAAATATTATCGAACTTCTGTGTACACCATATAAAAATGAGTTTGAGCTGCATTAAAGACCTATGAAAGGAAAACCCATAACTCTTTAAGAAGATAATATAGGGAGTATCTTTAGGATAGGGAAGAATTTAAGACACAACAAAAACACTAACTGTAAAAGTGTAATAAATCTGACAATATTGAAAATTGAGAACTTCTTTTCAGCAAAAGACAATATAAAAGGGATAACAAGGAAAAACCATAGTGTGGCTATTTACATCACATATAAATGAAGCACTAGTATCCAGAATATGTAAAGAACTAGGAATTAAACAGAAAAACATATAGAACCTGATGGAGAAAGGGGCTAAAAACTTGAACAAGCATTCCAAAGTGTAAGGAAATTCCAGTGGGCAATAAGCATTTGGAAAAGTTCTTAAGGACTGAAGTTATTATGAAAATGGAAGTTAAACCATACTGAGATAATGTTACCTCCAAATATCCTTAACAAACTGGCAAATAATACTCCAAATATTTGATAGCATCAGTATTGTTGAGAATTTGTACCAACTGATAACCATTGGGAAACCAATCTGGAATGATCTATTAAATAATAAATAACCTATACCTCATGATTCAGCAAGTCTATTCCTACATATATACCCAATAGAAACCAGTGTGAGCATGTGCAAGAGGATTCATAGGTTATCTGATATGATATTTTCTTGTAAAGTTTTAAAAAAATACAAAACTGAACTATGTTTAGCAATATTTAGTTTCTAATTTTATTTGCCCCCACACATCTGTCAGTTTGCTGCACTGTGGGGTATTGTGTGCTGCAATGAGGCTGAAAGCTATGCCACTGGTATCTCAGATACTGGCAGGGTCACCCATGGTGGACAGGTTTCAGCTGAGCTTCCAGACTAAGACATATTAGGGAGTAGGCACTGGTGAACCACTCCCAAAACAATTAGCCATTGAAAACCCTATAAATAGCAAAGAAACTCTGTCAGATATAGTGCCAGAAAATGAGCCCCCCAGATTGACTCAAAAGACGACTGGGGAAGACTTGCCTTTTCAAAGTAGAGTCTACCTAGATGATAGAAATGGAGTAAAGCCCTAGGGACCTCCATTTGTTGATGTGGCATGACTCAAAATGAGAAGAAACAACTGTAAATATCCATTAATAATTGGAACATGGAATGTACGTAGTATGAATCTAGGAAAATTAGAAGTTATTAAAAGAGAAATGGAGCACATAAACGTTAACATTCTAGGTATCAATGAGCTAAAATGGACTGGCATGGGCCATTTTGAGTCAGATAATCATATGATCTACTATGCTAGGAATGACAAACTAAAGAGAACTGGGGTTGCATTCATCAACAAAAAGACATTTCAAGATCTGTCATGAAATATAATGTCAGTGACAGAATAATATCCATATGTCTACAAGGAAGGCCAGTTAATATGAAATTTATGCACCCACCACTAAGGCCACAAATGAAGAAAGGGAAGATTTCTACCAGCTTCTGCAATCTGAAATAGATCAAACATGCAATCAGGATGTACTGATAGTTACTGGTGACTGGAATGCAAAGGTTGGAAACAAAGAAGAAGCCTCAGTAGTTGGAAAATATGGTCTTGGTGACAGAAACAATGCTGGAGACCACAAGACAGCATTTTGTTAGACCAATGACCTTTTCATTGCAAATATATTTTTTCACCAACATAAATGGCGACTATACACATGGAGGGCTGGGATTCAGCTCAGTTGGTAGAGTGCTGCTGTGCAGTCTCTGAGGTCCCGAGTTTGATTCCCAGCACAGCAAAATGGGAGAAGGATGTGGCAACCCACTCCCAAGGCAATCCTGAAACAGTCAACCAGTGAAAACCCTATGAGGGTCACTATGAGTTGGACTTGACTCGACGGCAACAACATACACATGGACTTCACTACATGGAACATATGGGAACCATGTTGACTACGTATGTGGAAAAGAACAATGGAAAAGCTCTATACCATATGTCAGAAGAAGACCAGGTGCTGATTGTGGATCAGACCATCAACTTGTCTTGTGCAAGTTCAAACAGAAGCTGAAGAAAATTAGAACAACTGTACCAGAGCCAAGGTATGACCTTGAGTATATCCCACCTGAGTTCAGAGACCACCGCAAGAACACGTTTAATGCATTAGACACAAATGATAGGAGACCAGACAAGTTGTGGCATGACATAAAAGATATCATTCAAGAAGGAAGCAAAAAGTTATTAAAAAGATAAAAAAAAAAAAAAGAAAAGACCAAATTACATATCAAAAGAGATGCTGGAACTTGCCCTTGAATGTCAAGCAGCTAAAATAAAAGGAAGAGAAGATGGAGTTAAGGAACTTAACAGAAAATTTCAAAAGGCAGCTCAGAAAGACAAAAACAAATATTATAATGACATGTGCAAAGAACTGGAGGCAGAAAACCAAAAAGGAAGAACATGCTCTGTGTTTCTCAAACTTAAGGAAGTGAAGAAAACATCCAAGCCTCAAGTGGCAGTAGTGAAAGATTCTACAGGGAAAATATTAAATGATGCAGGAAATATCAAAAGAAGATGGAAAGAATACACAGAGTCATTACACAAGAAAGAATTGGTAGATGACCAACCATCCAAGAGGTTGCATATGAAGAGGAACCAATGGTGTTGAAGGACGAAGTGGAAGCTGCCTTAAAAGAACTGGTGAAACACAAGGCTCCAGGAATTGATGGGATACCAATAGGGACGTTTCAATAAACAGATACAGCATTGGAGGTATTAACATGTTTATGCCGACAGATTTGGAAAACAGCTACTTGGTCAACTGACTGGAAGAGATCCATATTTGTGCCTATTCCCCAAAAAAGGGGGATCTAACTGAATGTGGAAACTATCAGACAATATCATTAATGTCACACACAAACAAAATTTTACTAAAGATCATTCAAAAGTGACTACAGCAGTATATACATAGGGAGTTACTGGAAAAATTAAGCAGGATTCAGAAGGGGGCAGGGAACCAGGGACATCATTGCTGATGTCAGGTGGATATTAGCTGAAAGCAGAGAATATCAGAAAGATGTCTATCTATGTTTTATTGAATATGCAAAGGCATTTGACTGTGTGGATCATAACAAATTATGGATAACACTGCGGAAAATGGGAATACCAGAGCACCTAATTGTACTCATAAGGAATCTGAACCACGAGGCAGTTGTTTGAATAGAACAAGGAAACACTGCCTGGTTTAAAGTTGAGAAGGATGTGCATCGGGGCTGTATACTTTCACCATATCTCTTCAATTTATATGCTGAGCAAATAATCCAAGAAGCTGGATTTTATGAGGAAGAATGTGGCATCAGGGTTGGAGGAAGACTCATTAACAACCTGCGTTATGTAGATGACACAACTCTGCTTGCTGAAAGTGGAGAGGATTTAAAACATTTCCTGATGAAGATAAAAAATTATAAAAATTATAGCCTTCAGTATGGGTTGTGACTAAACATCAACAAACAGAAATCCTTACGACTGGGCCAGTATGCAATTTCACAATAAATGGAGAAAAGATTGAGGTTGTCTAAGATTTTGCTTTGCTTGGCTGTATAATCAACACCTGTGCAAGCAGCAGTCAAGAAATCAGAAGATGCATTGCTCTGGGAAAAGCTGTGGCAAAAAATCTTCTTAAGAGTATTGAAAAATACAGATGTCACATTGAAGATGAAGGTGCACCTGACTCATGCCAAGGTATTTTCAGTTGTGTCATGTGGTTGTGAAAGCTGGATATTGAACAAGAGAGACAGGAAAAGAATTGATGCTTTTGAATTATGGTGCTGGAGATGCTTATTGAATATAGCACGAACCAAAAGAACCAAAAGATCTGTCCTAGAAGAAGTGCAACCAGTGTACTCCTTGGAAGCATGCATGACCAGACTGTGTCTTACATATTTTGGACACATAGTCAGGACAGACCAATCCCTGGAGAAAGACACCATATTTGGAAGAGTGGCAGGTCAATGAAAAAAACGAAAACCCTCCACCAGATGGATTGATACACTGTCTACAACAATGGACTTAAACATAAATAAGATGGTGTGCCTGGCACAGAATAGGGAAGTGTTTCAATGCACTGTATATAGGATCGCTATGAGTCAGACTTGACTCTATGCCACCTAACAACAACAGGAAGTTTATTTGAAAAAATCATGACCACAAAAGTTACAATAGTGGTTACTGATGGGGAAGAGAGATGGTTAGAAGTAGGGAAGACATGTGGGAGACCTCCAAGGGGCCGACAAGACTCTTTACTTTGATCTAGATCAGAGGTCGGTGTATTAGTGAGGGGTCTTCAGAGAAACAGAATACACAGATAGACAAAGAGAGGAATTGGCTCATGCAACTATCATGACAGAGAAGTCCCACAATATGCAGTATATAACCTGGAGATCCAGAAAAGACATTTTTCACAAAAAGAAAAGGACTCAGACCCAAGAAAAAATTTTAGCCTAAGTGATAACATCTAGAATTGTAGGGTCAAAAAGCCTGAGTGTGATTTGTGTCTTGCCCACTCACAAGGGATTGGGCTGTGGGCAACATAATACACTAGGGTCTATATACTAGGGTCATGTTGGTATTTGTTTGTTTTGGAGATTTACTGAGATGATCAGGTTTGGTGCTTAGAGCTCCTAGTTCAAGACTTTTTTCTGTCAGAGGAGAGATGGTCATTATGGTAAGTTCAGCTACTCTTACCAAGATATTAAGGAAGCTCTTATAGCTGTTGGCAAAAATTATCACCTAAAGAAGGAATTTATAGAAGAATAGAAAATATACATCATCTCCTCTATATACAATGTGGAAAAATCACAAGCAGACATACTTTACTGCCTATATGGGAGGCCTACTATTTCTTGGAAAGCACTTTTCCTAGCATACTTTGGGTGCTAAACAGATGACTCATAAAATATATTTTTACATGATTCCACATGGAAATTATAAGATGGAAAAAATAGTGTGAAGGAAAACATTCATTCCTCATTTCCAAATCAGAATGACTATGCTTCATACTTTAGGGAAGTCTCATTGAAGGTACAAAACCTGACTGTCTGCAAAAAGGTAGATTGTTGTAGGCAGAGTAATAGTTTCCTAAGGATTTCCATATTTGAATTCCCTAAAACTGTGAATATGTTACCTTACATGGAAAAATAGACTCTTTGGTTGTAATTAAAATAAGAATCTTGAAATGGAGACAATATTTTGGTGTTCTCAATGCAATCATAAGGGTCCTTATAAGTGAAGAGGGAGGCAGGAAAGTTAGAGTCAGTGATATTTGGAAATGCTATGTTACTGGCTTTAAAGGTAAAGAAAGGGGTCCCAAGTCAAGGATTATAAGGCCTCTAGAAGCTGGAAAGGGCTGGGATTTAGCTCAATTGGTAGAGCACCTCTCTGCAGTCTCTGAGGTCTCGAGTTTGATTCCCAGCACTGTAAATGTGGGAGAAAGATGTAGAAATCCACTCTTAAGGCAGTCCTGAAACAGTCAGCCACTGAAAACCCTCTGAGGGTTGCTATGAGTCAGACATGACTTGACGGCACCTAATAACAACAATAGCAGCTGGGAAAGGCAAAATAACAATATCTTCTAGAGCCTACAAAAGAAATGCTGCCAAATTGTCACCTAATTTAAACCAAGTTAAGACCCATTTCAGACTTCTGAGATCCAGAACTCTTTTTTTGTGTGTGTGTGTGTGTGCTGTTTTAAGCCATTAAGTTGTGACAATTTGTTATGGCAGAAATTGGAAATTAATAGAACTGTCCATCTAATGGAGAGAGTCCATCTGGGCTAAATGTAACTCCTTAAACTGTCCCCCCACACTTTGTTATGCATTTTTATAATTTTTCCAAATAATGTTCATTAATGACCTCTTAGGTATCAGGAAGTAGGGTTACAAAGATAAGTAAAGATGGTCCTGCTCCCCAAAAGCTTATAATAGTGTTGGAAAACTGTCTCATGTTTCTAGACATTTTGGGAGCACAGGCACTGATAGCCTTTATTCAAGACTATCTTTTCAAGGATGTCTGTCTGCATGATGAACAGCCTTGGATGGTAGAGACCTCCTCACAGAGCAAAATGAAGACATGCTTATATTAAGCCCAAATTTCCTCTCTTATCAGGCAACCCACTGTGTGTCAATATGTCATCTTGTGTCATTCTTTTTGTGGCATCCAGTGGGAATTGGGATTAGAAAATTAGCTCAAAACAATGCTGATACTCTGGCTACTGCTATTACTATGAGTAATACACAGTTCTTTGCCTCTGACACAGATGTTCTGTATGTCTTCTGTTAGCATCCATGAAACTGGAGCAGGTTAACTTGTTAGCTAAAACATCTCATGGTAAAACATCTTAGATTCTTCACAGTTTCTGACAAATACTAAACAAAACAACACATCTTTAAAAACAATGTGTCATGGTCTCCTAAAGATGTTTCTAATACAAATAGAAAAGAGATACCATGTGTATCAGGTACTTTACAAATAGTCTCATTAAGTGTGACATTATTCTGTAAGAGAGATGCTGTTTGCCATCTTAATGTCCACCCAGTTGTCAGCTATGATAAGCTGGTCACTTTGATTCAGATAAGAATGGCTCACCACATCCCAATTACCTCACTGAATGCTCTAAGAAAATGTGGTGTCCTCAGAAGACTCTAGAGTAGTGATTTTGAAATGGAGTGATTTTCTTCACATATAACAATGGCTGAAGATATTCTTTGGTGGTCACAACATGGAATAAGGCTATTACTACATATAGTGGCTAGAGCCCTGGAATACTGTTAAACATCCTCCAATTAATAGGACAGCGCCCAGAAAAAACTATTCAAATCAGGCTGTCAATAATGCTGAGGTTGAGAAACCCCGCACTAGTGTATAAGAATCTCTGATCTGATTTCCTGCCTCCACTAATAATTTTTGCTCTGTTCTTTATCTACTGATTGCCTTCTCACCTTGATATAGACCTAAACTCCCATTCTTTCCTCCCTAAAACAAGCTCACTACCAGCATAAGTCTATTGCATGTGGTACAAATTTTGCGAAAGAGTTTCTGGCATGAAGTAGAAGGGTAAAAACTTACAGCATACACTAAATGAATCGAGTAGTATATTGTTGTTGTTGTTGTTGTTATTAGGTGCCGTCAAGTCGGTATCCAACTCATAGCGACCCTCATAGGGTTTTCAATGGCTGACTGTTTCGGGATTGCCTTGGGAGTGGATTGCCAGGCCCTTCTCCCATTTTTGGGGTGCTGGGAATTGAACTTAAGACCTCAGAGACTGCAGCGCAGTGCTCTACCAACTGAGCTAAATCCCAGCAAGTAGTATATTATGGAGTCCTATTCATAAATCCCTTTTAGGCACCACTGAGCTGCAACTCTCTCACTGCTCATGACAACTCATGACTCTCACCATCTAACTGGCTCGGGTCTCTTCCCAGACTGTACAGAAACTCTAGATTTCATTTGCTTCTCTCTATATTCTACATCTAAACTCAGTTCCAGGACTACCTTTCTCTAAGCCATGCTCCTTAAGCTTGAGCATGCTCAGTCACCTGGGGGCCTTGTTATGACATAGCTTCCTGGGTTTTGATTCTGATGATATGGTTAATAATTTGGTAGTCCTTGGTAGTCCCCAGGTGGTGATGATGCCACTTGTCATCTGTAATAACATTTTTAGAACCACTAGAAAAACAACAAAATCCACAAAAACCTTGTTTTTGTTCTTGTTCTTGTTGTTAGGTGCCGTCATGTCAGGTCTGACTCATAGCGACCCTCATAGTGTTTTCAATGGGTGATTGCTCTGGGATTGCCTTGGGAGTGGATTGCCATGTCCTTCCCCTGTTTGGGTGGTGCATGGGAATTGAACCCCAGTCCTCAGAGAGGATGGCGCAGCACTCTACCAGCTGAGCTAAACTCCAACCCCTACACAAACTTAGCTAAAAAAAGAGTAATTGTTTCCATAGCAAGATGAATAACTTAGAAATCCAGAGATAAAGGTCTTTTCTCTTACCTTGACTGACATACTTCAGAAGCCAATGTTGATTCTTTACAGTTTTCTGCACCTGGAAGAGGAGTTGGAGACTCAGAGAGGTTATATAACAAGAGGCCTTGACCCAGAGTTTAGTTCTATGGGAGTCAGAAGCCCTTGCCTGTGTAAGTGGTGCTAAATGGGGAGTAGGTAACAAAGTCCTTACTTATGATCATACACGTTTGGTTTAACAGTATAAGGCAGCCTGGGTGAGTAGAAGTCACAAACATAACTCAGCAATGTGTTTTAAAATTATTCATATACCAACAAGAGGGATAAGAGTCTTCACTGTGAGGTTTCATTATTAACAATTCCCTAGAAAAAGCATGCGATACTGTCAAATAGATGGCTGTTGACGAGGTCTGAGGAGGTCCTCCATGACAACCAGGAGATGCATATGCTAGTGTTGGTATGCAGAAGGAACCTGGCCAGAAGTTGTTGATGTCATTTTGGGAAATCAGGTGTCAGGATACTACACATAATTTTTAGAGAAAACAGTCTACTAATATATCTCCCTCTTGTTCCCTAAAAAAAGGTTAAATTTATCATTTAAAGTAAACGAGGTGACTAGAGTTGTTGTTGTTGTTAGGTGCTGTCGGGTCATGTCCGACTCATAGTGACCCTCATAGGATTTTCAATGGCTGATTGTTTCAGGATTGTGTTGGGAGTGGATTGCCAAGTCCTTGTCCCATTTTTTTGTGGTGCTGGGAATTGAACCCGGGACCTCAGAGACTGTAGAGTGGCGCTCTACCAACTGAGCTAAATCCTAGCCCAGGTGACTACAGTAGTGCTGTCTAATTCTGGCTAAGAATTTAGTCTCTGAGATCTCACAGTGATAAAACAAGATACGCTACTTTTTGGAAACTCCTGGTTTCTGAACTATCTGATTTGTTGCTGTGGGTTTGTAACATCTATATTCTTGACATGTTGCTACATGACTTGTTCTTGTTGTTGTTAGATGATGTCAAGTTGGATCCAACTCATAGTGATCCTATGTACAACAGGGCAAAACAGTCCTGGACATTGTGCCAGACACACAATATGTTTAAACTCATTGCAATCACTGTGTCAATCCATCTAGTTGAGCGTCGTCTTTTTTTTTTTGTTGACCTGCCACACTCCCAAACATGATGTCCCTTTCCAGGGACTGGTGTCTCCTGACTACATGTCCA
This sequence comes from Pedetes capensis, assembly GCA_007922755.1. Classification (NCBI taxonomy): domain Eukaryota; kingdom Metazoa; phylum Chordata; class Mammalia; order Rodentia; family Pedetidae; genus Pedetes; species Pedetes capensis. Next base: position 7,902 of record VMDO01011168.1, on the reverse strand, counting down.
AAATATGTAAGACACAGTCTAGACATTCTTGCTTCCAAGGAGCACTCTGGTAGCACTTCTCCTAGGACAGATCTGTTGGTTCTTTTGGCAGTCCATGGTATATTCAATATTCGTCTCTAGCACCATAATTCAAAAGCATCAATTATTTTTCCTGTCTCTCTTCTTCAACATACAGCTTCCACAAGCATATGATGCAACTGAAAACACAGCATGAGTCAGGCACACTTTTATCTTCAATGTGACATTTTTATTTTTCCACACTTTAAAGAGGTCTTTTGCTACATTTTTTCCCAGTGCATTCCATCTTTGGATTTCTTCACTGCTACTTCCATGGGTGTTGACTGTAGAGCCAAGTAAAGCAAAATCTTGGACAACCTCAATCTTTTCTCCACTTATCACAAAGTTGCTTACTGATACAGTTGTAAGAATTTTTGTTTTGTTGATGTTAAGGCAAAATCCACACTGAAGACTGTGTTCTTTGATCTTCATCAGTAAATGCTTCAAATCCTCTTCAGTTTCAGCAATCTGCATAACAGAGGTTGTTAATGAGTCTTCCTCCAATCCTAATGCTATATTTTTCTTTATAAAGTCCAGGTTCTCATATTATTTGCTCAGCATACAGACTAAAGAGTACAGTGAAAGGATACAGCTCTTGTGCATAACTTTCTTGACTTTAAACCAGGCAGTACTTTCTTGTTTTGTTAGAACTACTGCCTCCTGGCCTATGTACAGATTCCTCTTGAGTACAATTAAGTGCTCTGGTATTCCCATTCTTTGCAAGGTTATCCATAATTTGTTGTGATCCACACAACCAAATGCCTTTGCATAGTCAATAAAACATGATAGACATCTCTCTAGTACTCTCTGCTTTTAGCTAATATTCATTTGACATCAGCAATATTGCTACATGACTGCTAAGATAAAAATTAATTCCCATGATCACTAAAAAGCCTGTTTTCAGGCAGAAAGTAAGTCATACAGCATAGGGGTGCTTGATTATCACAGAAAATGTCATCATCTGTTTGGAGTAAAGAATCTAGTTGTATTTAGTGCAAACAATGTTCTGTGTGCACTAAATCTCATTTAGCCCCTAAATCTCATTCAGAAGGCACTTGTGACTTTGGATGTGATCTACATACTACCTGGAATTAAAATTTTAGGAACAAAAAAGACACACTAGCTTTGGTATTGCCTGAAGTACAAGTGATTCAAAACTACCATGACTAATCCAAATGATCATATGAACAGGCTTTCTTCCTCTTTGGAGATTCTGTGGGTCTAATTTATTTCAATGAACATATTGACCACAGGTTTGACCAGCCAATGGAAATCAGAGCAGATGAGATTAAAGATGAATTTCTAGGGTAAAGAAGTCAGAGACAGGAAGTAAGGAAAAAAGGAATGGAAAAAGAGAAATTGAAAAAAGCTGGAGGCATGGGTGAGCATATATTAGTTTCCTCAGCCTGCCATAAGAAAGTCCTACAAACTGGATGGCTTGAGCAATAGAAATTTATTATCCCATAGTCTGGAGGCTAATGATCTAAAATGAAGTTGTTGTCAATGGGGCCATGCTCCCTTTGAAAGCTGTGGGGCAATCCTTTCTGCCTCTTCCCAACTTCTGTAGCCTCAGTCAATCTTTAGTCTACAGACAGGATTTCCTTGTCCCTTTATATCATGTTGCTTCTGTGGATATATGTGTCCTAATTATCCCTTTTTATGAGGACACTGTCCACTTTGCATATCAATGCACAATAAAGACCTCATTATGTGCCAGGCTTGGTGTGCATGTCTGTAGTCTCAGTACTTGGAAGGATGAGGCAGAGGATTGTGAGATCCAGGCCAGCAAGGGCTACATAGTGAGACTCTGCTTCAACAAACAAACACCTCATTAATATGATTATCTCTATAAAGGCTCTATGTCCAAATAATATCACATATTCTGGAATACTGGGGTTAAAATTATAGTAGATCTTTCTTTTTTTCCTGTTTTTCCAGGAGAGAGGGAATTCAGCCTATAACAGGAAGAAAGAACTGTGTTTAAGAGAGAGAGAAGAAGATAGGGAAGAGCCAAATAAATGACCTAATGACACATCTCAAGACACTAGAAAGCCAACAAAAAATCATTCCCAAAAGGAGCACTCAGAAAGAAATTATCAAGATCAAGGCAGAGATATCTCAATTAGAATCTAAAAAGATAATTCAAAGAATTAATGAGACAGCTGATTCTTTGAAAAGATTGATAAAGTAGATGCTCCCCTGCTCAATCTCATCAAAAAGAAAAAGGAAAAAGCCAATATAGTGAAAATTAGAAATGAAAAAGGGATCATAACCACTGACTACAATGAAATACAGAAAATCATCAGGGAATACTTTGAGAAATTGTATTTCCAAAAATATGAAAATAAAGAAGAAATGGATAAATTTATTAACACATATGATTTACTAAAACTAACTCTGGAGGACATAAGTGACCTAAACAAATCCATTACATATGCTGAAATAGAAAAGGTAATAAAATGTCTCCTAACAAAGAAGAGCCCAGGACCTGGTGGGTTCACAGCAGAATTATACCAAACTTTAAAAGAAGAACTAATACCTGTCTTTCTGAAATTATTTCAAGAAGTAGAAAAGGATGGAACACTCCCAAACACATTCTATGAAGCCACCATCACCTTTATACCTAAACCAGGAGAGGATACATCTAAAATAGAGAATTATAGACCAATTTCCTTTATGAACATAGATGCAAAATTTCTTAACAAAATCCCAGTAAACTGAATTCAGCAACATATTAAAAAGATTTTTCACCATGGCCAAGTGGGATTTATTCCACAGATGCAAGGCTGGTTCAAAATATGAAAATAGATTAATGGAATTCAACATATCAAGAGGCTTGCAAACAAAAATCACATGATCATCTCAATTGATATTGAAAAGGCCTTTGACAAAGTGCAACACCTTTTCATGATAAAAATCCTGGAGAAGATAGGCACAACAGGAAAATACCTTAACATTGTAAAGGCCATCTATGACAGACCTACAGCCAACATTATATTAAATAGAGAATAGTTGAAACCATTTCATCTGAGATCTGGAACAAGACAAGGATGTCTACTCTCTCCTATCTTATTTAACATTGTGATTGAGGCCCTAACCAGGGCAATCAGACTAGAGAAAGAAGTCAAAGGGATATAGATAGGCAAAGAAGAGGTCAAATTATCCTTATTTGCAGATGACATGATGCTTTACCTAAAGGACCCTAAAATATCCTCTAGGAAACTTTTAGAGCTAATTAACTTCTTCAGCAAAGTGACAGGACACAGAATTAACACTCAAAAATCAATAGCCTTCCTTTATACCAACTGTGAGCAGGAAGAGAAGGAAATTATAGCTATAATCCCTTTCATGATAGCCCACTAGAAAATTACATACCTTGGAATCAATCTAACCAAAGATTCTGCAGATATCTACAAGGAAAACTTCAAACATTCAAGAAAGAAATTAAAGCGGATACTAAAAGGTGGAAGGACCTCCCCTGCTCATGGATTGAGAGAATCAATATTGTAAAAATGGCTATCCTACTAAAAGTAATCTATAGATTTAATGTAATTCCTATTAAAATTCCAATGTCAGACTTTATAGAAATAGAAAAAAATGATCCAAAAATTCATGTGGAAACACAAAAGACCATGTATAGCCAAAACACTCATAAGCTGCAAAACTAGTGCAGGTGGGATCACAATCCCTGACTTTAATCTATACTACAGGGCTGTCATAGCAAACACAGCTTGGTATTGGCACAAAAATAGGCCTGAAGACAAGTGGAAGAGAATAGAGGACCCAGAGATACATCAGCACATCTAAAGCCACTTGATTTTTGACAAAGGAGCAAAACAGGTGAATTGGAGAAAGGATAGCCTCTTCAATAAATGGTACTGGGAAACTTGGACATCTGCTTGCAGAAAAATTAAAACAGATCCTTACCTCTCAATATGCATGAGAGTTAACTTGAACTGGATAAAATACCTCAACATAAAACCAGAAACCTTAAAATTACTAGAATGAAAGATAGGCAATATGCTCCAACATATAGGCATAGGAAAGCATTTCCTTAATAGAACTCCAATTGCTCAAGAAATTGCAACAAGAATAGATAAATGGGATTCCATGAAATTAAAAATCTTCTGTAAAGCAAAAGAAATAATCAACAGAGTCAAGGAAGTCCCCACTGAATGGGAAAAAATCTTCACATCCTATACATTGGACAGAGGACTAATTTCCAGAATTTATGAAGAACTCAAGAAAGCAATTCTCAAGAAAACAAATAACCCAATACACAAGTGAGCAAAGGAACTGAACAGACAGTTATCAAATGAAGAAGCTAGTAAGGCCATAAAACATATGAAAAAATGCTCAATATCCCTAGCCATTAGGGAAATGCAAATCAAAACAACTCTGAGATTCCACCTTACTCCAGTAAGAATGGCCAAGATCAATAAAACAAATAACAACAAATGCTGGCATGGTTGCAGAGAAAAGGGAACCCTCTTACACTGCTGGTGGAGTTGTAAATTTGTTTAACTACTTTGGAAATCAATATGGAGGTACCTCAAAAAAAAACAAACTAAAACTAGATCTATAATATGACCCAATTATACCACTATTGGGAATATACCCAAAGGGAGATGAGTCATCATACCACAGAGACACCAGCATCTCCATGTTCAAACAGTACCTTTCACAATAGCAAGGATATGGAATCAACCAAAGTGTCCACCAACAGAAGAATGGACAAAAAAATTATGGTACATATACACAATGGAATACTACTCAGCAATTTAAAAAATGAAATAATGTCATTTGTAGCAAAATGGATGGAATTGGAGAAAATTGTCTTACAAGAAGGAACACAAGCCCAGAAAGAGAAATACCATATGTTCTCACTTATATGGGGGCGCTGAATCAAACTTAAAAGAAGGGAAAAAATCCTATACATAAATTGGAACATAAGGAAAAGCTCATGTAAACTTAGCATAGAAGGGACAATTTATAGAGTGGAAGGAAAGAGGGAGGGATCTAGCAAAAGGAAACGATGTTGGGAGAAGACAGGAGGGGCAGAAGGGCCAACAAGCAGGGAAAAAGCAGAGAGAGGTCAACCTCAGTGTAAACACCTCAACTTTATTAGTACAGGAATCAATAATAATAATAATAATAATAATAATAATAATAATAATACCAATGATTCCAAAGGATGGCAATAATGTATACAGAATAGATCACTCATGTAATACTGCTGAGAATGTAAAAAGATATATCACTATACAAAAAAGCTTGGATTTAAATCAAAATTGAGATGCACATATATAGATAATTATTCCCACAAAAAGACATACAAGTAGAAAGGAGATCATTGGTGGGGGGATGGGGATGGGGGAGGAGGGTCATGAGAGGGTAAGGAGGAGATTATGTGAGCAATGTACAATGAAATGCATATATGGAAATGTCACAATGAAATACATATAAGAATGAAACCCATTAAGTTGTACATTAAAAATTTCCAATGAGAGGGAGAGAGAGAGAGAGAAGGAGGGAGAGAAAGAGAGAGAGAGAGAGAGAGAGAGAGGGAGGGAGAGAGAAGACAAGAGGAAGCGGGGAATATGCTGAGAAACAATTTAAAAATTAGAAAAATAAATGGGTAAAATAATGAAGAGAGAAGAGAAAAATTTCCTCATTACTTATAGGAATCCAGCTGTTGAGACTTTATACTACTGGTCACCTGTGTCCAGGCATTGTGCAAACTAGAGGTCAGAATTCCCCCAGGGCAGACACAAGAAAACACTGCACCCTTGTTTAGTGGTTCACTTGCATAATTAAACACTATAGTCCTACCCAAAACAGTTATGTGAACTATATTTCCTCAGTTGGTTAAAAATCAGAATTCTCTTTCTAAAAATCAATTATAGTAAGTGAAAATGCCATGAAGAATTTGCTATGGCTCAGGTTATTAAAACTATTGACCTCTATATATTTGGATTCTGCTCTGAATCTAGGTGTAAGGGGACAAAACTCAGTGAGATAAACAATGCTATTCCCCTGACAGTCTGGTTTTCAAAAGCAAAAAATTAGCTAAGTTGACAACTTTTTAATATTAATAGATTTTATCACCTCCTATGTGATTGACATGATGAAAACCAATCTAGGACTCCAAATTAGGTCTTGCTTGATCTCTGCTTTTCAACTACACTGGAAAAATGACATTTCTATAGATAATTATTCACTTAAAAATATATTTGCAATTGCTTAAAGAGCTAAGAACTTGCACAAGAGCCCAGGCTGAGACAGTGGAACTACACAGCTGCAAAGTCTTCCTCTTTAGGCCACACACAAAGCTTGTGTAAAAGGGTGCTTAGAAGCAGGCTGAGGCCAGCTTAAGTTTGTTAAACTTCTTTGCGTTTTTTTTCTCGTCTCTTTGTTTTTATAAAAATGACTAAAGTCATGCAGATTTGTTATCAAAAAATCAAACAGTACATTAATGTCACATAAAAAGCAACTTTCTTCTTCCCCATTCCTAATCCATCTTCTTAGAAAAAGGTCACTCTCCTAGGTTAGTATCCATGCTTCTAAACATTCCCCTGCAAAAGATGTATGTCATAGGTATGCAATTTCATTTTTTACATAGTACAATCATGCCACATGTATTGTTTCCCCCTTCCCATTAATAAAGTTTGCAGAACACCCAGAGAAAACAGTGGAAACCTAAGGGCAACTCATTCTGCGTCCCAAAGGCAACCACTGGTGGAAGTGGGCATATTTTCTTGTAGTCCTTTCTTTTTACTTACTTATTTGTTTTGTTTTACTTAAGTTTGATTTTTTTGAGTGTTAGCCTTCCTTTATGGTTTTCATACAAATATTTGATTAAGGTAAAAATAAAGTTAAATAGCAGATCTACACATGAGCAAAAAAAAAGAAAGAAAAATGATCTAAAAATATACCTTTCTTAAAGGTATAATATTAACATTTTTGTGTATATCACAAAGGAATTTTAAAAATACTGTACTTCAGACATAAAGGATAAATACCACGGCTGCGTCTTTATAGATTTGTTAAAATCAAAATCTGGTTTGCTTTGCTTATATAAGACATCTACAAATGGCTTTTGTTCTTTTCTTGACTAAAGGGAGGAAAATGGGCAATTTTTCATCCTAGTATTATCAGAGAATCAGCATTTTGGGAAAGTTCCTGTCTTCCTCCCATCTCCCCAATCCCCACCTCCATCACTACCACCTTCCCTCCATCCAACAGCCTCTTAGAGAAAAGGACATTTGCTACCTTTTTGTCTCTTAGAGTTGCTGCTTAGGTATATTTTGATTGTGTTTTTAATCAGATAAAAGCAACATGAACCTAATCACACTTCCAGGTCAGAAGTGGAATTTCTTGCTTAATAGCAGGATGTTTGTTTTCACTGACATTTAAAAGGCAGAGCCCTGTTGAGCCTGTTTTGACCTCAATAATTATAATATTGAATTTTCTGCACATTCCACATATGCCCACTGCTATGGTTTGGATATGGTTTGAATGTGTCCCCAAGGGTTCATATACTGGAAGCTTGGTCTACAGTATATTGATATGGGTGGTACATAGTACAAGGTAATTAGGTCTTTGGGGCACTGATTCAGGAGGGATTAACATAATTTTCATGGAACCCCAGTTATTTCTTGCAAGAGTGAGTCATTACAAAAGAGTAAGACTGGTTCCTCACCATTCTCTGGTTTCCTGGCTGCCACAGCTACTCCTGTCATTGAGACATTATCAGTCATGAAAACTTTGCAAGAGGCTAAACTGAGGCACCTGCCTAATCTTAGAATTTTAGCCTCTGAAACTGTAAAGTCAATAAACTTCTCC
>VMDO01011167.1:0-68185 GCA_007922755.1 Pedetes capensis | reverse complement strand
TTATTGCAAAGGTGTAATTGAGCAGTTTATTGTCTTAGACTTGTTCTATTGAGAAATACTATGTCCTCAAAACAAATCAAGACATTAATTAAATTATAGGCTTCATAAATTATGGCATATCTGGTATATGAAATTATATTTTTAAAATTCTCCAGTATTTATATGTCACAGATTTTTTTTTCTTTTTTTACTTTTCATCAATGACACTCAGCAGAGGATGTATGTTGCATGTATCCGAACATTCTGGGGTAATGTATGAAATGATGTGAATATGTAGTTATGTAGTATACTATAATTTGAATCTGGAATGTTCTTCAAGTGCCATGTGTTAAAGGGTTGGTCACTAGCCTATGGTGCTATTGGAAGATAGTGGAGCCTCTACAATGTGGGGTCTAGTGCTAGTGGGAAGTTTTAAGTCATTGAGGCTATGCACTAAAAAGGAATTGTGGGGCCACTGATCCCTTCCTCCTTTTATTTTTTGTTTCTTTTACCTTTCCTTTTTTTTTTTTTTAAATTCCATGCCATCAGGTGAATTAGCTTATGCCAGATGCTCCTGCCATGATGTGCTGTGCCTTTAACAGACACGTAAAAGCAACAGGTCAGCCAGATTAGAGAAGTGGATTGTTCAAAACTATGAGTTAAAAAATCCCTTTTATCTGTATAAGTTGTTTTATCTATGATTTCTGTTACAGTATTATACCTAACACATAGCATTTGTTATTTTACTTTCTGATTAAGTCTTGGATATTCTATTTGAAATTTTAAATCATACAAATGAAGTCATTAAATGGCTGGATTTATCAAAAGAGCAAAGCATGAAAATAATTAAGAGCAAGACTAATGTATCACAGTTATTTTATAGATGCCATAATTAGCAATTCAACTTAATGATATTGGTTCATGATCTGCCATGATCTACCATTTATATTTTTTCTATTACTCTAGAATTCAAATCCTAATCCTCATTTTGGTCCATTGAAGACTATTTTCCACAAAACCATTTTGTATCCTAGACCTTAGAAAAACTAAGGGAGATCACTGACAGTCTAAAAGGACCAGGTACTGCAACATCAAGACCTCACTCAATACACAGTGCTCCAGTGTGTGTGTGGGGGGCATCCATTGTTCAAAACATGCACCAGGCCACTTAGAAGAGCATCTTCGAGGGCAGCTGTAGACTAATTTTCTTATACAGATGAAATTATATCCAAAAGAATATATTTGAAGCTGATTTAATATAATCTATATTCCCCCTAAGACTTTTTAGAAATATCATTTTGGCAGGTTTGTGATGATTTTAACTTTGAATAAACTTCAAATTTGTTTAAGATAAAGAAACCAATTCTACATTTGAATATAACAAAAACCATAGGGAAACTATTCTGGTAGCCTTCAAATAACATTTTTCCTTGAAAAACAAATATGCACATACACATGTGTAAATTATATAAAGAAATGTAAAGTTAACAGTAGTTTCAAGTATTCAAAATGAGATATCTATCCCCTGCTTCTGTTGGACTCAATTACATTTAAGTGCATTGTATAATGTAATAACAATTATGCTAAATGTACATAAGAACTTACTAAAGGGTTTCTTGTACCATATTATATGTTTGCATCATTTTGCTTTCTATTAGAGGTGCAAACACAACTAGCACTTTATAACTACAGGCTTCCTCTTGAGTGAGAACTTTCAATTATTTTGCAACTAAAAGCCAGAAATCATCATTTCCTTTACTTAGGAGCAAATTTTATTTTGCAATGTAAAAGCCAGGTACAAGCTATTTTTACATCCTACTTTGGATGTGATGAATAGCTGTCATTTTCCCTAATCATTTTGAACTTATAGTCAAGGAACTACCTGATTAGCAACCTGAATTCACGATAAGGCAGAAAAAGCAGCAATATCTAAATGAGAAATTTGTCCCAGTTTACTGCTTGCTGCTCAGCTGATTGAAAGTTTAGAATGGAAAGAGCTGCTTTATTGATGACAATAGATTTGGACAGTGACCTTTGAAATCAATAAAATCTGCCCTTTACCTGCAGTGTTTTCAGATCCAGTATGGACTGCTTCCCAGGCCCTCTCCATCCTGTGGTAGACTCATGGAAAAAGATACCCTCAGCTTTTTAATTTTAATAACAAGAATAACCAAAAATCAGAGCAACTAACTTCAAATGACTCCTGGCTGAGTTATGATGTGTGTATTTTCACTTAGTAAATCAAAGATATACCTTGTAACACTTGAGTAATATACAATTTCTACCTCTGCTATGTATTACAATAAAAGAGATCTTCAGGTCAAGGCAATTTCTGTTTAACTTGCAGAGAAATATACAACAGAAAAGAAAAATCTCAACAATCAGAAAAGAACAAAATATTCCCCAGGGAAAATGAAATTAAGAAGGACATTTTGCAAAATGGTAATTACAGATGTAAAGTATATAGTATTTGTGGTTATGGGTACAAACAAATTCTCAGATATTAAATTAGCATTGAAATAATAAATGAGTTCAATTAATGAAATAAAGAATTTACAAAATTTATTATAACTGATCTTTAAATGATTGGAAAACTTTCCTTAAATAATAATTAAAAAATAGAGATGATGTGGCCACATTGCTTAAGTGCAAAAGGGAAATTACACAAAGATGAGAAGGATCAATTTAAATACAGATATAGATGGTAAAGTAATTTTATGTAAAGAAAGATGATTGAATCTTTATGAATATCCTCCTGTCTCCTCTCTCCACACTCATTCATTCTCTCTTTCTATCTCTCAAACTATAAACTCTCACTTTCTTTTTTTAACCAAGAAAGGTAAATGAATTAATCTGTATACAGTTCCAATTATATATTGAGTAGACATGTGTCAACTTATTGAATCCTCAAAAGTACAAAATATTAATTTTTCTTTCAAAAGTTATGGTAATGATATAAATAGAGTAAGAACTTCAGAGCCTGCAGCTGTAGCCCTGTGGCATACTATCCTGTCAGATCTCAGGAGCTAAGAAGGCTCGGGCCTGGTTAGTACTTGGATGGGAGACCGCCTGGGAACATCAGATACTGCAAGCTTGGGAGAAGGATCTGGCAACCCACTCCCAATAATCAATCTGCCATTGAAAACCCTATGAACAGCAGAGAAGCACTGACAATAGTGTTTCGCCTGTTGTATGTAGGGTTGCTATGAGTCGGATACCTACTCAACGGCACCTAACAACAACAACTAACAACAACAACAACAAGAACTTCAGAAGCATTATCCAGTGGTATGCTCAAAAAGATACTCATAAGTGAGCCGGGCGGGGTGGCGCATGCCTGCAATCCCAGTGGCTCAGGAGGCGGAGGCAGAGGTAGAAGGATCACAGGTTTGAGACCAGAGGCAGTCTGTGTCACTTAGCGAGACCTGTCTCAAAAACTGAAAAAATGGGCTGGGGGTGCTGCTCAGTGGTCCAACACTTGCAAAGCATGCAAGTGTGAGGCCCTGGGTTCAACCTCCAGTACCACACGCACACAAAAAAAGATACCCATAAGTATTGACATCTCCATTTTGCATTTTTGAAAATTATTTATTATGCCTTATATATTAGATACATTTCCCAAACACAATTAACTGGAATCATGCACTACAAAACACATTGATTAATCTATCTCTATACTGAATCTATAAAGGAATATGTATTTTTATTTTATTTTTTCATTTTTAGTCTTTGCAGTACTTGGGGGTTGAGCCCAGATGTATGCACCTATTTTGTATGTGTTCTACCAACAGGCTGCACTGCCAGCCCATTTATTATTTTTTATTATGAGACAGGGTTCCCTTAAGTTACACAGGCTTCCTCTGGCCTCCAACAAGTGATGCTCTTGTCTCAGCCTCCTGATTTTCTGAGACTACACACACGGACCCCCATGTCCAATTTGGTTTCTGTATTTTTAAAAGATGACTACTTTTCATTTTCCTTAGACTTCACGTAAGATTTCAAACTCAGATAGCTAACCAGAATATTTAACAAAATAAAAGATCATAAATGCCTCAGATGTTGATAATTTGATGTTGGTGGATACCAATTTGATAGTCTGAGGGAAATCAGTGTTGCAGAATGAAGTAAATCTGAGAAGGCTTACTATTGAGAAGACAGCCAATCATGTCTATGACAAGGTATAAAGACAACCACTTTCACATTGAACATGTTGGAAAATCTATCACATTTTGTTTCAAAGGAAAAAAGGTCCAGAGTGACTCAGGTTCTCCTCTAACTCTACAATTCTACACATAAGATTCATTTATCCAACAAGTTCTTGATTATATTGTGTATTAAATTGGAAATCTGGGAATACTTGCAGATTGGAAAATTGATCTAATTTAATAATTGACATCAATTTTGTAGTCTTTATTCAACATCATTTTATTTCCTATACAGGAACTCAGGTGCTTATACATATAAAACCAGCTATTGGCCAGTGTCCTTTGGATTATATTTGTAGGTTCATTCCCTCTCCTAACCCATTACAAACATTTCCTTCAATGCATAGTATATTGCTTTGCTAGGGCTACCACAACAAAGTACCACAGACTTGAGTAGCTTAAACAGTAGAAATTAATTTACTCACAATTCTGGAGCTAGAAGTCTGAGACCAAGAGGTCACTAGCAGTGGTTACTTCTGTGGCTTTTCCCTACTTTGGCTTACAGATAGCCATCCTCTTATGTCCTCATACAGTTAGGAGTTGAACATAAGAATTTAGGGACTTCAAATTATAACACTTAGCATACATACTTCTTTTCTTACTGTTATTTCATAACCTTTCAAATCATATTTCAAATGAATTAATCATAACAAAGCTGTCTAAATAGTTTTGTCTGAGCCCATAACATTTCTGCTAAGACTGAATGAAATTGGACAGATGGATGCTGTGCCACCTTCCTTGAACTACTAATTCTAGTATAGATGGGAGAAGTGACTTATTATTTACCAATGTGATATACGTTTTGTTATTGTTGTTGTGAGGTGCTTGCACATTGGGACCAATTCATAGAGACCCTATGTACAACAGAATAAAACACTCTTGGACATTGTGCCATGCACATGACCTTTTATGTTTAAGCCCATTGTTGCAACCACTATATCAAGCCATCTAGTTGAAGGTTTACCTTTTGTTTGTTGACCTTGCACTCTTCCAAACATGATGCCATTCTCCAAGGAATGATCCCTCCTGACATGTCCAAAATATGTAGGACACAGTCTAGACATCCATGCCACAAAGAAGCACTCTGGTTGTGCTTCTAGGTATTCATCTCAAGCACCATAATTCAGAAACTTCAATTCTTTCTCCTTTATTCAATGTGCAGCTTTCACAAGCATATGATGCAACTGAAAGTACTATGGCATGAGTCAGGAGTACCTTCTTTGTCAATGTGACAACTTTATTTTTCAATACTTTAAAGAGGTCTTTTGCCACAGCTTTTCCTAATGCAATGTGTGTTTTAATTTCTTGACTGCTGCTTTCATGGGTATGATTGTAGAAACAAGAAAATCAAAATCTTGGACAACCTCAATCTTTTCTCTAATATCTTAAATTTGCTCACTAACCCACTTATAAGGATTTTTGTTTACTTTATGTTGAGGTGCAACCCATGCTGAAGACTATAATCTTTGATCTTCATCAGTAAATGTTTCAAATCCTTTTCACTTTCAGCAAGCAGAGTTGTGTCATCTACATAACAGAGGTTGTTAATGAGTCTTCCTCCAATTCTGTTGCCAGCTCCTTCATATCATTGAGCTTCTCAGATTATTTGCTCAGCAGAGCTTGAAGAGGTAGTCTGAAAGGATACAGCCCTACTGCACTCATTTCCTGACTTTAAACCAGGCATTGTTTCCTTGTTTTGTTCAAGTGACTGCCTTCTGGTCCATGTACAGTTTCCTCATGAATACAATTAAGTGCTCTGTCATTCCCATTCTTCAAAGTTTTTTCCATAATTTGTTATGATCCACTCAGTCAAATGCCTTTCCATAGTTGATAAAACATAGATAGACAATTTTCTTGTATCCTCTGCTTTCAGCTAATATCCATCTGATACCAGCAATGATGTCCCTGGTTCTATGCCCTCTTCTAAATCTGGCTTAATTTTCTGGCAATTCTTTATTAATATGCTGCTGCAGTGGCTTTTGAATGACCTTTAGCAAAACTTTACTTGTGTGAGATATTGTTCAATAATTTACACATTGGTTGAATTCCCTTTCTTGGGAATCGGCACAAATATGGATCTCTTCCAGTCACTTGGCAAGGTTGCTGTTTTCCAAACCTCTTGGCATAAACAAGTGAGCACCTTGGTGCTGCATCTGTTTGTTGAAATATCTCTATTGCTATTCCATCAGTTCTTGGAGCTTTGTGTTTCACCAATTTTTTCAAGGCAGCCCCCGCTTCTTCTTTCAGTACCATTGGTTCCTTATCACATGCAACCTGTTGCAATGGTTGGTCACCAACCAATTCTTTTTGGTATAATTACTCTGTGTTCCTTCCATCTTCTTTTTACATTTCCTGCATCATTTAATGTCCATTCAATTGTGTCGAAATTAGGAGGTTTCTCAGTATTTTTTGGAAAAACATTTTATGAGAAAACTACTCAAATAATTTGTTGTAATTTGAAATATTAAGAGAAAAGCCACTACAAATAAAGTTTACCAAAAAGGAATGATCTCCAATGCAGGTACTAAAACAGGGTCCTTAAATAAGCTTTTGAAGTGGAAAATATGCATTTACTAATGTCTACATTGTGAAAAACATAACCCTGAGTACTGAATGGGTAATTATGTTCTCATACAGACTCCAGGGCAGTAGAGCACCAATTTTCACGTGCATTCATTTATCTGAATATATAATACTTAGTCTTGTGTAAGCCTTTGTTAGGAGTAATTTTGATTCTCTCTCTTTCTCTCTCTCCCTCTTTGCCTAATTCATAGGAAATGTTATATACATTTTCTGTCAGTCATCCTTCTATTAAAGGAGAAAATAGCAATGGCAAAGTTAAAGCTGAAAACTAGTAAAGAAATTACAGTGACTAATGATTTGATAAAGCATCCTATATGTTAGTTCTTTACTTACTAGGAGAATGTTAGTTTCAGTCAATTGAACTGAGTTTAAAAGATCACTTTTTGTGGTATGAAGTATTTTAGTAGAGATTATTGGAACATAACCATACTAAACTATCAGCATATACATGTATATAGTGGTAATTAATAGCAAGCTGTTCCTTTAATGCTACTCTGGCAGTTGCCAGCATTTCCATGGATGACAGAAGACCTGGCTAGGTGTAGAGTGATATTCATTACTCATATATTTGTGACTTAATGTCATTTTTATATCAAGAATGCTTGCAAGCTGGATGTGATGGTACAGACCTATAATCCCAAAAGCTCTGGAGGCTGTAGCAGGAGGATTGTGAGTTCAAGGCCAGAGGTAGCCTGTACAACTTAGTGAGATCCTGAGCCAAAAAATAAAAAAGGTGCTCAGGGTGCATCTCAGTGATAGAACATCTGCCAAGCAAACATGAAGCCCTAGGACCAACACTTCAGTGCAGTACAAAAAAAATACTGTCATAATGGCTTATTTAATAACAAACATTAATAAGTGAAACAACATTATTACTTCTGTACAGTATTGTGATGAGGACTGGAAGCAATATATGTTTAAACGCATAAGTGGCTCTGTGGCACCTTTGGGAAACAATCAAGGAGATGTTAAAATTACTACTATTATTTGCTAAGTCCAATTCTACCTGACAATTCCTTTATCACAATTATGGCTTAATTAATAAACTATAGCTCATTACTTTCAAAAGTTATGCTGAATTCAGTATAAACATGGAAAATTGAATATATGCATTTATCCCTCTGTTCCTTTTAATTCATATTGAAATTATGGCAATAGAGGAAGCCCATAAGGACTAGTGGTTACCTTTTTATATTTTTATGATCATTTTTGTGGAAGATTAGAAGGGAGTAAATATCAAGGCTAGTGTCTTGTCTCTAAGATTTAACCAGAAATACAGATGGAATTAAAGTCCCTTTCAAAGATCTTTCAAGCTCTACCAATAGTAAATACTATATGTTCTCACTCATATGTGGGAGCTGAATCAAAATTAAAAGTAGGAAAAATCAAGAATGAAAGCAATATGTGTCACAGTTTTTTATATACTTGCTTTAGTGCGTACGAATTTGGCAATAAGTATGTCAAAGGGTAAAGTGAAAAGCAAATATTGATCATTTAGGAAATGTACAAGGTTCTCACAAAGTAAATACTGTTGGTAATTGTCTAGTAGAAATATAGCTAGTATTGGCATCATTTTGAGGATATAGTTACTTTCATGGAAACTTATGAATAAACTTTCTGGCATATAAACAAATATTATACATTCTCAATTCTAATTGGCACCCTTTCAACAGTTTTAGAGGGCTATAAAATCAGATGGGGATTAGAATTGCAGTATTGAAATCTAATTGCAATTAGAATTAGAATTATTAGAATTGCAGTATTGCAATCTAATCCCCATCTGATTTTATAGCCCTCTAAAACTGTTGAAAGGGTGTGGACTAGAATCAGAAATAGATGATAATATCTGTAAAGTAGCCTGAAAATAAATACATCAATTAATTTATTTCAAAGAAAGAAATTTCAGGATAGAACTGAAAGCACCTTGGAGTTCAATAAAGGTAGATCTGTGGATGGCAATAAGATATGGCGTTTGAAGCCAATTGACTTTAAAATGTTATAAATCTTCTGAGAAATTTTCCTAGGTTTCTTCCCTTCTACTTCAGAGATAAATGCTCAGATATTTTCCCAAGAGCCCAATACCATATCTGGGGAATTGGCATATAGAAACTTTCAGCTTCAATGTGACATATTACTATGGGTAACCATCCTCCCACACATCCCCAAGACCTTGTCATTTTGTCTGATCACTGGATGAGAATCCATCATCTCAAAATAATAGGACCTTGGTGATTTTCTGTCCAATAAACCTCAATTAGTACAATGTTAATAATCATGAGGAGTTGTAATGATATCGAACTGCCACAGGGAAAATGCTAGGGTTTTTCTATTTCTTCTCAAGGAGCTTATCATCATCATGTGCAAATTTATCCATTTTTTTCTTAGTGAGAAGATTTATACAAGGAATTTTTGTTTGTTTAATTTTTTGAAATAAAGTTAGTGAATTTATTAATCAAGGAGAATAGACAGTACATGCATTGGATTTAATCATGGGCATTCAGAGGGAAAAAAAGACATAGTTAAGAAAAGAATTTTGCTACATGTCCAAGGCATGGATGTAGGCATTTCTAGAGAAAGAGCCTATACAAGGAACTTGAGGACAAACATTCATTGTCAAAATGATCATTCATAAAAAAATTTTGAGTTAATGTGATTTCTCCAGTAGCTAGACTATCTTTTTTATTGGAAAATTTTAATGTACACCTTAATGTGATTCATTCAGACATGCTTTTCATTGTGACATTTCCATACATGCATTTTGTTGTACATTACACAGATAAGTTCCTCCTTACCCTCTTGTGTACTTCCTCCCCCCATCCAAACCTCCCCACCAAAGACTTATCTTCCATTTGCTTGTCTTTTTATGGTAATATTTTTCTTTATATCCTTGGGTTCCAATTACATTTAAGATCGTAACTTTGTCTGCAGTGAACTTTCTTTTTACATTGTCAGTACAATTGCATGAATTTTCTAGCCCATCTATATTAATACCATTCTTTCGTATTATTAGTGTTATTATAATTATTTCCAGGACTATTAAAGATGGGCTGTTCACTCTGAGGTCACCCCCTCCCCCATTCCTCATTCCTCCTTATTGCTCCTCTCCCCCCTCTCCCTCCCAGGATTTCCTCCTTTTGCTAGATCTCTCTCTCTCTCCTTCTTTTGCGTTCCCCAAATTGTTCCTTCTCTGCTAGGTCGACTTTAGCTTTTTTTTTTTTTATTATGTTCCGACCTCATCATAGGATTTCTTCATTCCTATAACTTTGATTCAGCTCCCACATATGAGTGAGAACATGTAGTATTTCTCTTTCTGAGCTTATGTTCATTCACTTAAAATAATTTTCTCCAATTCCATCCATTTTGCCGCAAGTGGCCGGCCGGCTGGCTGGCTGGCTGGCTTGCTTGCTTGCTTTCTTTCTTTCTTTCTTTCTTTCTTTCTTTCTTTCTTTCTTTCTTTCCTTTATCTTTTTTTTTAAATTGCTGAGTAGTATTTCATTGTGTATATGTACCATAGGTTTTTTATCCATTCTTCTGTTGATGGGCCCTTTGGCTGATTCCATATCCTTGCTATTGTGAAAAGTGCTGCATTGAAAATGGAAATGCAGGTGTCTCTGTGGTATGATGACACATCTCCCTTTGGGTAAATTCCCAATAGTGTTATACCTGGGTCATATGGTAGATCTATATTTAGTTTTTTAAGATACTTCCATATTTATTTCCAAAGTGGTCGGATTAATTTACAGCTTGACCAGTAGTGTAAATGTGTTCCCTTTTCTCTGCAAACTCACCAGCATTTGTTATTTGTTTTATTGATCTTGGCCCTTCTTACTGGAGTAAGGTGGAAACTCAGAGTTGTTTTAATTTGCACTTACCTAATAGCCAGGGATATTGAGCATTTTTTAATGTGTTTCATGGCTTTCTGGTCCTCTTCATTTGAGATCTGTCCAGTTCCTTTGCCCTTTTGTGTATTGGGTTATTTGTTTTCTTGAGTATTTTTTTCTTAAGTTCTTTATAAATTCTGGTAATTAGACCTCTGTCTGATGTATAGGATGTGAAAATTGTTTCCCATTCAGTTGGGATTTCCTTGACTCTGTTAATTGTTTCCTTTGCTGCACAGAAGTTTTTTAATTTCATGTAATCCCATTTATCTATTCTTGTGGTAATTTCTTGAGCAAATGGAATCCTATTAAGGAAATACTTTCCTATGCCTATATGTTGGAGCATATTACTTATCCTATCTTCTACTAGTTTTAAAGTTTCTGGTTTTATGTTAAGGTCTTTCATCCATTTTGAGTTAACTCTAGCGCATATCGAGAGATTCCAATTGTTTTTCACTTTTCTGCAAGCGCATGTCCATGTTTCCCAGCACCATTTATTGAAAAGGCTATCTTTTTTTCAATTTACTTGCTTTGCTCCTTTGTCGAAAATTAGGTGGCTATAGGTGTATTGAAGGGGCTGAGATTTGGCTCAGTAGGTAGAGCTCTGCACTGCAGTCTCTGAGGTCCAGAGTTCAATTCTCAGCACCTCAAAAATGGGAGAAGGGCCTGGCAATCCACTCCCAAGGCAATCCCAAAACAGTCAGCCATTGAAAACCCCATGAGGGTCACTATGAGTCAGATACCGACTGGACAGCACCTAACAACAACAACAACAACAACAACAACAACATAGGTGTGTTGAGGTGTCTTATAGCCGGGAGTTTTTGTGTTTTGATCTGGGAGTTTGTTCTCTTCATCATTAAATGAGCTTCCAAGTTCATTAGCATACGATTGGAAGAATGGTTTTCTGGAGGTTGATGGGAGATGGTTTATATCTACATATACACCCCAGGTCAACTTAGGAGGTAAATAAATAAATACTACCTTGTGAACACATCAATTTGAACAAAATAAATTTCTTTCATCTTTAAAATATTCACTTATTTGAAAATAGACATCTAAATGGAAGTGATTCTTTCCCATCCAGAAAAAAGTTACTATATACTTATATTTCCTTTAACTTTTCCTGATGTTTCTAGTCAATTTTGTAGCACTTCACATGTAAGGACATCACAATCCTTTTCTACTTGGAAGTTTGTTTATATGGCACTCTGTGTTTCTGTGGTTATTGTTAGCGAATATTTTATTATACTTTTTATTTATTTTGTACCTTATAATGTAATATTATTCACTTTTTCTGTAATTATTTTGTGTGTTTTACCTTTACTGAATTTTCTATTTTCTTCTAAAACAATCAGTTATTACTCTTAGATATTCAGAACTCATCATTATATCATCATATCCATAGATTTCTAGATATTCACTTACTTCTCTAGAAGCTGTCTTCAGGCAAAAGCCTTGACAAACTCATAAATAAGTGAATAAACAATGATGTATTTGCTGAGAAGTGAGTCTTTCAAAATTGGAAGGTCTGACGAACAGCTGATGAACATATTAAAACCACATTCACTCTTTCCTTAAGATCAGATCTTAGATGTCAAGATGTGTTTACTTTCTTATGTCTTATGTTCCTAGATCTCACAGTTACTGTCAGAACAAATATTATCTGAAGTTAATCTTCTGAATACAAAGGTGAGTCATGGTGTTTTTTTTAATGTCTGCTGAAAGTTTGAGATCTTTTTAAGATTGAGAAACTAACATTTTTTAAATATATTATTCAGTTCCTACTTTCACAGTGAAATAATGACATTTTATCTTCCATTTCAGCGGTCTCCAATCCCATAACATTTGTAAACAGCTTATATGAGATTGTAAAGGTAATAAAGCTATCAGAGGAAACCACTTTGACTTGTCATATATACTGATGAATTACAAATTCCTGTCTATGTCTTGATTCTCTTACTGCAATACACCAAAGATAAGTGTTGTTGTTGTTGTTGTTGTTGTTAGGTGCCATCGAGTCGGTATCTGACTCATAGCGACCCTCTGTACAACAGGGGAAACACTATTGTCAATGCTTCTCTGCTGTTCATAGGGTTTTCAATGGCAGATTGATTTTTGGGAGGGGGTTGCCAGGTCCTTCTCCCAAGCCTTCAGCTTCTGCTGTTCCCAGGCGGTCTCCCATCCAGGTATTAACCAGGCCTGACCCTGCTTAGCTTCCGAGATCTGACAGGATCGGATGCCACAGGGCTACCGCTGCAGGCAAAGAGAAGTGTACCACATAGTAAATGTGTAAATGTCCATTTTTGAGATATTTTTAAAAAATTATTTCAATCAGTCAGATGTCCATCCACTTATTGAACCTCATAAAGTGGCAAAAATCCTTTGTTTATGAGGATTTCCCCTCATACTCACATCGGGTTTTATTATACTACTATGGACAAAGTGTTGGTGTCTAACATCCATGTATTATGCCTACTCTAAAGAGCCCTCTTGTTACTATACCTAATTTGAATCCCTCTTATGTTTTTAAAAAACTGTCAGTAAATTATAGTTTACTGGCCCTAGATAATACATATGACAGAACTACATGAAAAAATGGTTTGTTTTAAATTGGAGTTAAAGATGGTTTTAAAAGGAAAACATGAAGAATTTTGATTTAAGAATAAGTATTCTATTAAAAATAACTAGTGGAAGAGTTTCACTACTTTCAATTTTTTTTATCTTAGTTTGAAAATCAGAGACAGGTGTATACAAATTATTCTTCTCAGTTTTGTCTTTGATGAATGAGAAATTGCTATACTGACATTTACTATTTTGTTAACTCAATAGAGAGAGATGTGTGAGGAATAGGTAAGGAGTTCTTTAGATTTTAATTATTTACTTTCTTGATTTGTATTTAGCTGATTTTATCTGCATACCTTACATTTGATATAGAATTACTTGTATATAAATGTTGGTCTCTAAACTCCAAACTACCTACAATTTGTTAAAAATAGCAAAAACTTTATTTACATTTCTAGCTACCTCATGTAAATAACTTACTTATAAAATCATTCAAGGTACTCAGTTTCTCATAGATTTTTCCTTCTAAGAGACAAGACTGTCAAAATTCTCACCAGGAAGGATTGATTACATGGTATCAGAATTCCTTGACAGATGACAAGCAGGCTGAGGGAGAGGCAGTGAGTCCAAATTGCTTTACAAGTATGAAGATACTTTCCTAGCAGCTGATGTTTTTGGAAAGGAGTTTAGTAAAGGATTTACACATTGAGTGGGGATGAATTAGCTATATGATGATGAGGTGTACTCTAACAGATAGTGGGCTAGAAATGGGAAATCTTGAGTTAGATGGGTAGCTCTATCAGTAGCTATGGGAAGAAGCCAAAAATGAACCTTCCATAAATCACAGCTTTTCTTTTTCTTTTTCTTTTTTTTAGTACTGGGAGGTTGAACTCAGGGCCTTACAAATGCTAGACAAGTGCTCTATCATTGAGCTGTACCCTAGCCCTATTTTTACATCTTTTTTTATTTTGAAGTAGACTCTTACTAAATTACATAGGCTGCCTCTGGCCTCGGACTTGTGATTCTCCTACCTCAACCTCTGCTGCTCGACTCCATTACTTACTTTTAACAAAACATCTAATATGAAAATGCTATGTGAGAAAAATATTTAAATGTTTCATGAGGTTTAATGTACTACATACTAATGTACTATATATCACATAAGGCATTGATAATTACAAACTCTACTTAAGCCAATGGCTGTGTGCTAGGTTACAAATTCAAAACCAGTATTATTATATGGTTTAACAGCTTGCTCTATGTGTATCATCTAGACTTATAATTTTTGAACAATCATTTTACCTCTTGACTGATTCTCTTACAGTATAATTGTTATTAGATTTATTTTTCTTTTTTGCTTCCTTTTATCATTTAGGAGCCAGTTCACTGAGGAACTAAGCTTCCCACTCTTTTTTTTTTTTTTTTTTTTTTTTTTTTTTTTTTTTTTTTTTGAGACAGATTCTTTCTAAGCTAAATTATGCAGGCTGCTTCTGGCCTTGGCCTTGAACCAGTGATCTTCTGGGCTCCATCTCTCAAATCCCTGAGACTAAAGACATTTACCACCACACCCAGCTTCCTACCTCTTCACTATTATCTTTATCATTATTATGATGATGTTAATAGTTATTTACATATACTGAGCCTTTTGGGACTGATAGAATTAGTTTGCATTACTGTGGTTGTCTTTTGCTTTTCTTATTTTTTAAATCTACTTTGACATCTTCATAAATTTTTCAGCCACTTTGTCATTTTATAGAGATGACAATTTTATGCTAAAGGCTGTACTGTTGCTTTGGCCTTTAGTCTAATGATGTCAGTTGTGTGAAGTTGTGATGTTCTCAATGACAGAGTCACAGTGAGCAAGGGAAAACACAGAATGAGGAGTGAATAGTGCAATGAGAGAGAGCAGCAGCATCCTCTGTTGCAGAAAAAAATAGCAAAATCTTAAAGGAAATCTGAAGATTATCTGAGCAGCTGATAATGGTGCTATTTGTATCATCTTGTATTTACAAATACTATACTGCTTGACCAGTGATAGGTTTTAAAACATTAAATGAAATATATTTAAATAGAATTCTGATTGATCCTTTAACCTTTCATTTTGCCTGTCAAAATGCTGACTCCTCACTAAAAAGATATAAAGCTATATTATGTATTAGTTTGACTAATAGACATCTAAATCGATCCCTGATGCTAAGAAAAAAGTAATAGTGGCAAAATAGGAAGTTACATAAACCTTTAAGGAATCTTATAGATTTGATTAAATTATATTACTTGTAACATATTATTTGATATAAATACTTTTGAAAAATATTATTTATAATAAATGCATTCAAAAATAAATTTAAAATGCTTATAAGTTAATAATAGCTTTAGAAATATTAAGACACCTGAATATAGAAAATCATAAAGTATGATCACATTTCAGGTGAATAGACAAAGTGAGCATTAAAATGAGGGTATTAATTAAACGGATATCAAAATAGAGTTTCTCAAACTTAATTGTTGAAATCATCCTGTGATAGTTTATTAAAAAGATGGAATTTTAGGTCTTCAGATTAGAGATACCAAATTAATATGCATGATAGGATCTAGAAATTTGCATTTTAAATATATATCTCAGGTGATAGTGGGTCCAATGGACCTTATCATGATCTTGGATACACTTATTTGTTAGACAAATCGATTTAAAACCATTAAACTCTCCATTAAACAGGTCATTATGAGAGATTTATGGATTAAAACAGATCAGTAGGGATCATCCAGAAAATCCACAAAGGGGCTCTGAGAATCCCTAGCAATGCCATTTAACCACAGATTTTCCCATGTACCAAGATACTAATAACCAGTGACTATTGAATTTAACCAAGTTCACTGTGCCCTTTTTGTAACTTCATTGAAAGAAAATGGATAACATTTACTAATCTCTTCAACCAAAGTCTTTCTCATTTATGAAAACTATTTTCTATTTTGATGTGTATTTCTCCCTATAAATAGATACCATTTGTCCCATCGTTTTCTACAGAAGGTAAAATGTAGTTCAAGGTGAATTTCCTTAAAAAGCCATACATTTTCACCCAGGAAGAAGAATAAAAGGGATATGCAAGCTCATACATTCTTTGAATAAAAGAGCTTCTTGATGGACTCTCCAGAGAGTTAAAAAAGGACACATTGAGCTGGGTGTCATGGTGCACACATGTAATCTCAGTGCTTTTGCAAGGCTGAGGCAGGAGGGTTATGAATTCAAGCCCAGAGGCAGCCTGTGCAATTCAGCAGACCCTGTCTCAAAATAAAATTTTAAGAAGGGGCTGGAGTACAGCTCAGGGGTAGAACACTTTCACACCATGAAGGAGGCCCTGGGATTAACCCCCAGTACTATAAAATTTAAAAATAAATAGATTAAAAAATAAAGAACACATTAAGAACACACTATCTTCCATAGTCTATATCTCATTACTGAGCAAACAAAGCTACTATGAAGGAACAAGACTCTTCATCAGACTTTTGAGGGTTACTATCTGCTGTAATCTGAATGTCCTCCCCCAAAAAACATCCTATGTTGAAAGCCTAATTCTCCTTCTGATGGTATTTAGAACTGAGGCCTTTTGAGATAATTAGTTCATGAAGATAGAACCTTTATAAAAAAGGCACTGGAGAACATTTTGATTTCCCTTTCTTTCTCCCATGTGAGGATACAAACAAAAGACCATCTGCAAACCAGAAATAGTACCGCAACAGATACTAGATCTGCCAGTGTCTTGGTCTTGTACTTGACAGGCTTCAGGACTGTGAGAAATAAATTTTTGTTGTTCAAGCTTCCCCGTCTATAGTATTTTTATGATAGCAATCTGAACTAAGACACCATCAATAATACAGGAATGAGAATGGTACAAGTAATCTATGTGCATTACTTGGACATTGTATTTGATGAAATACTTACATGAAGCTGTGTGTGGTAGTGTACACCTGTAATCCCAGTACTTGGGATGCTGAGGCAGAAGGATCATGAGCTTGAAGCTAGCCTGGGCTTCAGAGTGAATTTGAGGCCAGACTGCTGACCCTGTCTCAATAATAAGTAAGTAAATAAGTAAGTAAATAAATAAATAATAAAAGATAGATGTGGGGAAATTTTGAGGCTCTTTGTCTTGGTATCCATTCTGAAAAAAAATGAGGAAATTTTGCAAAAGCCAGCTTCAAGTTTGTAAAATGCCCCAAAACAAAGAAATCACATTAATCATGTTTATCCATAAAGAAATGAAAAAATACAAATGTATGTTATAAGCCAAGTATATAAATAGGATATATTAAGGATATTAGACTTAATGTAATAGTGCACAATAATGGACATATACTTTCACAAAGAAGATAAATGTATAATATACCATAGGTCAAGATAGAGAGTAAAAAAGGTCAAATGAGATGCACAAAGTTTTCTAACATTTCAAAGGACAAGATTATATCTCCTTGGTGAGAATTGAAAAAGAAAACAAATGTGATAATTCATGGAGGTTACTGGCAAATTCTTTCAGCCAGAAGAGGAGTAAGCAAAGACAACAAACTTGGAAAATATGAAGCATGGATGCAGATGTGCAAACAAATCACCTAGCATGAGGCGGAAAGGATAAAAAATATGGTTGGAGTTTAAAGCACATATAACACCCAAATGATAGGCACAACTACCAATTTCCTAAAAACCCACTAAATGTTTAGTCTTTGTTGACAGCAACAGGGTCATCAGTCTTATGCACATTAACACATTACCTAGAGCAGAATCAAGATTTTTCTACCAACATGCTGGCAAATTTAGAAAGAATGAGTTTTTAATAGGTTGAACAATTATATCTGGAAATTTTCCTGAACATGCTTTGCAGCATTACATTTAGGAATTCATCAGACTGTATCACCTGGAAATCCTGAAAATGACAGATGTGAAATCTGTTATGTTTGAGTTCTATACCTCCTAATTTTATATACACACTCACACACATGTACATACATCCAAGACTGATAAGCTATGTCACACCCAGGTGAACAGAATCTTTGGCTACATTTAAGAAGATTTCAATTTGAAGCTGTATAGGATGTCTTATGATTATAGAAATTTACACACACACACACACACATACATATATTCCTCACATATTTCAACCTCACCATCTACCATTGTGACATTTATTAAGGCTCAGGATGATGAACCTTTTTTTTTTTAGACAATCCTGTTGATTTCTCTAGCTGACTCAGTCCCCCTGAGTTATAGCTTCTGACCACAATTTCTTCTGTGCTAAATTCATTGTTCTATAACAGATTTTGTCCCAGGCTTTATCAATAAGGCAACTTAGGACCCATGATGAGAACAGAAGTGCAAAAATACACAGAACAGAAGCTAAGACCACAAAAGGATGTGCACAGGGAAAGAACTAATGGATGATCTTTTGTATAGGGTTATGTATTAACCCATTGCACTGTACTCAATAAATAAACTATACTATGTGTAAGAATTACATTGTACAGATTTTTTTGACATGCGATGGAGTTGCATTCTGATGAACCCTTCATAAGTTGAAAATGTTGTAAATCAAAATTCATTTAAATGTGGACACAGTGGCACACACCTGTAATCCCAGCAACTCGGGAGGCAGAGACAGGAGGATCCCAAGTTTGAGACCAGTGGCAGTCTGGGCAATTTAGCAGGACCCTGCCTCAAAAAATAAATAAATAAACAAACAAACAAACAAATAAGTAAGTAAGTAAATAAATAAATAAAAGGGCTGGGCATGCAGTGCAATGGTCCAGCACTTGCAAATTATGCAAGTGCGAAGCCCTGGGTTCAACCCCCAATACTGAAAAAAAATGCATTTAATACACCTAATCTATAGAACATACTAGCTTAATAACACAGCACACTGCAAAGTATTGGTTTATCCTTACAGTTGTTTGGCTACTGGGAGAGCAACTCGCTACCACTCCTTAGTATCATGAGAGTGTATCATATAACAGATCACTAGCTATGGAAAAGATCAAAATCCAAAATTCTAACCAGGCACAGTGACACATGACTGTAGTCTCAGAGATTTGGGAGGTGGAGGCAGGAGGATCGCAAGTTCAAGGCCAGAGATAGCCTGCAGTAACTTAGTAAGACCCTGTCTTAAATTAGATCCTGTCTTAAAAAATTTAAAAAGGGGGGCTGAGGGTGTCTCTCAGTGGTGGAGCACTTGGAAAGTATGCGTAAAGCCCTGGCTTCAGCCCCCTGTACCACAACAAAAATATCCAAAGTTCAAAACATGATTTCTACTGATTTCTACTGTATCATTTTCACAGTGTTGTAAAATTGAAAAATCATAAACTGAATCATCAGTTTATGATGGGGACCATCTGTATAAACAAACACAACCAGTTTGCAAGTGGCAATGCCTTTATCCTAGGGTGATATGTGCACCATTAAAAGCAAGGTGAATAGGCTTGTAAGTACTCACTAAAAATTTATTGAATGATACAGTCAATAAATAAAACTATCAGCCACATTTATATTATCTTCCACTTGCAAAACAAAATCAAACAAAATGCTGCTATGTAAAAAGAGGAATTATTTGTGATACTAAAATAAATTTACTTGTGTGTCTATAATTTATGTGTATGCATTCTCCACAATACACTAAGATTTAGTCAATCATTTATAAAGTCTTTGTAACATCATTGATCTTAGGAAAGTCTTTAAACACTGTACTAATATTCTATAATTCTTTTCTAATGAGTACAAGTGAGTTATGTCCTGGTCTTGTTTGTTTTTGGCTTCCTTCAGGAAACTGGTAGACAAGATATATCTGACCTTTGCTATGCCACCTCTGTGTCTTAAGAATTGGTCAATATTCATTAACATTACAGATGAATACCCATTTTCTCCTACTCTATTAAATGTTGAAATTGCTAGGAAACAATCATTTTTAATATTGAGGACACCCTGCTCTTTATCTTGATTAGGGCTGTCACATATAGTTGTACAGTATTTACTCATTATAAAAAAGTGCTTGAACAAGGGAATGAAAGGGACAAAAAATTGTCAGCCACTTCTGCTTCCCAATTCATGCACCATGATTCAATGTCACTTATCTAAGAAGTGTATGTTTTTCTAATTTGTAGAAAGGTACATTGGAGCCATCTATTAACAGTGACATGATAGATATGACCTAAGTGACTGATAAACCATACTCTCTACAATTATTGGAAATTTTAAGTGATATATGCCAACTCCAGCTTCATTAATGACACTCTCGTTTGGTAATTGATTCTGAGAAGAATCCTAAGAGAGTATCAGCAGAAAAATTAATGTTCCTAATGATACTGTTTCCCTACCAATATCTTCCAAGCTGATTTAATTTGGTTTGCTTTTACTGTACTTTACTGTTTGTTTTTGTATGCCTGTGGATTTTCACCATGTGTATATGCATGTGTATCATAAAACTATAACAGAGATTTCTGTCATTATAACTGTTAAGGTGGTGGAGAGGGTAGTGTGGGAGTGGAGTTAGATCTATTTTCTTAGTCTACCAAGCCAACCACATAATTTTATCATCATGTAAGTAGAGCTTATCCAGATTCCAAGTATTTCCTGTACCTCTTTCTTTGGATTTTGAGAAAAGTGGCATTTGTTAACAACTTGCTTGCCAGATAAATTGACATAGGCTTGTATAGTGTGATCTGCTCATAAAAAGCTTTCAATCCAAAGTAAATAAAATCATATACAAATAAAAGTAGCTACAAAAGCCAGTGATAGTGGTTCAGTTTGACCTCAAATTTTATAGAAAATAAAATTTGGCCAAGAGTGGACATTTAACATATTTGAGATCACACACTAATGTGAGTGACAGATAAAACTAATTTTAACTGCACTGGACCGCATCTCAAGTCTGTTCCAAGTCCATCTGGTATAGTGAATAAGAGTATGACCTGTGGATTCCAAAACTTAGGTCTCAAGCTTGCTGCAGCAAGTACTTTTATGTTATACTGCACCATTAAACCAATTTCTCTATGCCTTTTTTTTTTCCATTGCTTTTTTCTTTTTCCTGAAGTACTGGAGGATTGAACACAAGACTTTGTGCATACTAGGCTAGCACTATGGGAGAAGGATGTGGCAATCCACTCCCAAGGCAATCCCGAAAGAGTCAGCCATTGAAAACCCTATGAGGGTCGCTATGAGTCGGACTCGACTCGAGGGCACCAAACAACAACAACAACAAGGCAAGCACTAGCCTACCACTGAGCTGCACCCCAGCCCCTTGTTTAATTACTATTTATTTAGACATGGTCTTCCTAAGTTCCACAGGCTGCCTCTCACCTTGAACTCAAGATCCTCCTTCCTCAGCCTCCTGAGTGGCTGGGATTACTTTATATTTTGTAAACTGGAGATAGTAACAACACCTATATACTCTCCTTTTATATAGATTCAGTGACTTAGAATTTTTAAAGCACTTAGACTAAGGCCTTTCACACAGCAATAGGAAATAAGTACTTTTGAAGATCTTGGTAATGATGAAGATGATGAGGAGGAGGATGAATTCTGGGGTTTTGAAACAGTACATGGTCTTTTTTATAATAATGCATATACCAATATTTCTATATACTCTTTAAGTGATTCCTTCAAAGTAAATCAACATTAACCACAGATGGTTTTGAGCATGTTAAACTGTTGAATATCAAAGTTAATAAATTTAAATAGTATATTTTCATAAATTAATTATAAACTATCAAGAGAATATTTCTAATATATCTGCATTAATAGTAGGACGGAAACCAGCTTGTGATTTTTGAAACCAACAAGGATCATCTTATAGACAACAGAAGAGGACATTGTCTGAGAAATTAATATTTTTCAAAGAACTATTCCCAGATTTTTATTCAGAGTTTGATTTCACTTAAAATAAGATAAAATATTTTAAAATTATAAAAACTATAATAATGGAGCATTAAAATAAAACTTTACCTTCTTGATATTTCTAGTTTACATCCTTTGGTAATAAACTTTCTTATATTCATTGCCCAGTTTCCAAATTTTTATGGTAGTAATGGTTTAAACCATTTGTAAATTAATTTATTAAAATATTCTTTAATTATCATATTTGATCAAATTTAACTATTTTTGGTTTTTCTGACCCCCAATTTTGCAGGAAGTTATTATAATATAATAAACATATTTCATGGACCCCAATATGGGTCATTGCAAACAAAGAAGAAATAATTGCTATCACTTTACTTCATAACCACCTAAAAGAAATCTAAAAGTTTGTTGGGAAAAACGTCACAGAGAAGTGAATGATCATGCTATAGCAAGGTAATTAATCCTATTTTAGTGAGCTACATTACTTTTCATGCTTACTTTTATACATCTATATATTTATTTTCTTCCCACTTTTGAAGAAGTTTTAATATATTCTCAGTGTTATAAAATACCTGTGAGAGTTTCCTTAATGTGAAAACTTTTGTCTCTAATATTCCCCTGCCTGCAGCCATAGTCTTGTGGCATCTGATCCTGTCAGATCTCAGAAGCTAAGCAGGGTTGGGCCTGGTTAGTACTTGGATGGGAGACTGCCTGGGAACAGTAGGTGCTGTAGGCTTGGGAGAAAGACCTGGCAACCCACTCCCAAAAATCATTCTGCCATTGAAAACCATATGAACATCAGAGAAGCACTGACAATAGTGTTTCGCCTGTTGTACGCAGGATCGCTATGAGTCGGATACCGACTTGACGGCCCCTAACAACAATGACAATATTCCCCTGGAACATCATCATCTTTTTCATTACAACATATTTTTTCCATTTCCCAATAAATTCTTCTTTATAAGAACTTCTGACTGCAAATGTGGAGTGTCTCAAATGGAAGAGCTTCAACATTCCCTCATAAAAGTATTTCTACTCTAACTCAATTTTTGTTTAATTCTAAGTTCACTTTCAGCATTATTTTGGTTTCTTTGCTATACTTTCACCATTGTTGACCAATTCCATCTTCTGATCATCTATTTTTGTAAAATGCCATGAGTTCTAAAATTAGAGATGAAGAGACAGCACCACTCTGTACTTTGCTATCTGTGAATAGACGATTACCTTTGAAGAGTGACCAATCCTTGATGTACTCCAAAAAGAGTGACTTCATTGGTCATTGATCCTGTTGTACATTTGCTATTTATGTAGTAGTTTGTAGACAGAAGAAGTAGCATGGAAGTTTATATTTTATGCAATTTGTTGCAGTTGATATATTGTGGTAACTGAAATTTAAGTTGTTTGGTTGAGGGTCAAACTTATTTTTAAAAAACATGGTATTTGAAATCTGTGGATATGAAGGTCATGCTAATTAAGAATTGTCTATGCTGTAGAATTTTCAGCTTCCAAATCTTTCACATATTGGTTATTTTTCTAATGCAATATTTTCTTGATTTTGGAATCATGAGTGGATATTGAATTTTGCCACTTTTCCTGTGTCTATCATAATGATGATATGTATTTTTTTCTTTTTTAGTGTCTTGTTATGATAAATTATATGGCTAATATGCTAATGTTCTATTCTTTTTTTTTATGGTAGTGGTGTTTGAACTCAGGGCTTTGGGCTTGCATGCTTTGCAAGTACTGGACCACTGAACTGCATCCTCAGCCCATTTTTTACTTTTTGAAGCAGGGTCTCACTAAGTTACACACACTGCCTCTGGTCTCTATCTTGAGATCCTCCTGCCTCTGCCTCCCCAGCCGCTGGGATTATAGGCATGCACCACCTCAGTGGGCTGCTTATGTTCTATTGAAAACAAGCTAGCCTTGTATTTTCAAGATATACCCATTTTGTCACAGGATATCTTTTTTTATATGTTGCTGCATTAAATTTAGTAATATTTTATGGTAACGTGTGTATATTTCTGATGGAAACTGACTTGTAATTCTTATTTTTGTACTATTTCTGTCTGATTTGGAATTACACTAATAGGGTTTTATAAAATGAATTGTGAAATGCCTCCATACTCTTCTATTTTCTAGAAAAAAAATTGTGTAGAATCAGTATTTCTTCCTTACATTTCTAGTTGCATACACCAGTTCATAGTTACAACTGAAATTTCGGGGATTTTGTTGTTATTGTTATGATTGTTGGAAAGAGGCTATTTTTAAAATAGATTTAGAAATATTGAGGTTTTCTTCAGCAGTGAACTTATGAGCTGTGGATCATTCAAGCAATTAATCTACTTCATGTAAATTGTCAAACTTGTAAGCAAAACCTTTTGTAATATTTTTTACTTCTCTTTTTGTGTCTTTCATACCATCTCTTTCATTCTTGTATTTATAATTTGTACTTTCTTTTTAATGGATAGTCTAGCTAAAAGTTTAGCGCCTGCAGCCATAGCCCTGTGGCATCCGATCCCGTCAGATCTCAGAAGCTAAGCAGGGTCGGGCCTGGTTAGTACCTGGATGGGAGACCGCCTGGAAACACCAGAAGCTGTAGGCTTGGGAGAAGGACCTGGAAACCCCCTCCCAAAAATCAATCTGCCATTGAAAACCCTATGAACAGCAGAGAAACACTGACAATAGTGTTTCTCCTGTTGTACAGAGGGTCGCTATGAGTTGGATACCGACTCGATGGCACCTAACAACAGTAACAGCTAAAAGTTTATCAATTTTATTGATCTCTTTAAAGAAATAGCTTTTTGTTAATCTCTGTTTTTTTCCATTTGCAATTTTATTGATACCTGGTATCAGAATTATTCCCTTCTGTATTTTTTGGGTTTAATTTGCTATTCTTTTACAGATTTTTAGTATGAAGGCTAAAATAATTTATATGCATATATACTTTATGTGGTTAAGTGGAATTTTATATAGGTGTCAGGTCAAGATCATTAGGAGTTGTTCAACTCTTCTCTAGCACTTCTGATTTTCTGTCTACTTACATTATTATGGAAAGGAGAATACTTAAGTCTCCCACTGTGACTGTGAACTGGCCTATTTCTCCTTTTAGTTCTATTGCCTTTCAATTTGTGTGTTGAAAATCTGTTCTTAGGTATGTATGTATTAAGTATGTTATGTCTATTTGATAACTTGATCTTTTCTTATTATGCTATCTTTATCTCTAAAAATATCCCTTATTTGAAGACCACACTGTCTGCTATTAATATGGCCATCCTACTTTCTCCTATTATTTGCAATTAATTATCTTCTCCTTATTTCTTCATATTGACTTTGGTGTTTGTAGAGATTGTAATCGCATCTTATGCTATTATCCAATACCACAGTATCTGTCTTTTAGTTGATATGACTAGGCCTACCACTGTTGTAGGCTGAGGTTTAGTTCAGTTGGTAGAGCACTGCTCCACACTCTCTGGGGACCCAGGTCTGATTCCCCAGCACTGCAAAAACAGGAGAACAACACGGCATTCCACTCCGGAAGCAATCCCAAAACAATCAGCCATTGAAAAGCCTTTGAGAGTTTTATGAGTCAGACTTAATTCAATGGCACCTAACATCAACAGGGTTGTCAAGCTATAACTAGTGGCCAAAATTCAGCCTGCTCAGGACAAACCTGATATACTTATTTACTTACATCCTGTTTATTGCTGCTTGTGCACTGTGATAGAGGAATTGAGTAGTTGCAACTGAGACCAAACAGCCTACAAACTCCCAAAAATTTATTACATCTCATAAGGAAAACAATTTGTCAACCTGCAGTTTACATTTAATGTATAATTCATATTTATAATTGACATGGGTATCACACCTACTTTTAAAAACTTAAGAAAAATAAAAATAATTTATATACACTCACAGTTTTATATTTTCTGTTGAAATTTCTTTATTCCTGAAATCCCAGTTTCCCTTATAGCATAATTTCTATTTAGCCTAAATTATTCTTTTAGAATTTCTTTGAGAACAAATTTCCTGATAAATAACTTTCTCAGTTTTCTCTCATCTGATAATGTACTTTTTTAGCCTCATTATTAATAGAGTTTTTTAAGTATAGAATTCTGAATATATATTCAGAACTTCATTTTTCACTGTCTTTTGGTCCTCATTGCACTTAATAAGAAATATTCAGTCATCCAAATCACTGTGCTTATTCATAATGTAATGTTTTTCTTTAGCAGCTTTCCTTAAATATCTAATAACATACTAGTAGATAGCAACAACTGATATTTGTTTTCAATTATATATTTCAATATATACATATGCACACACACACATACACACACACACACACACACAGAGAAGGTACCAAAAATATACACACATTTTAAGAGATATTATCTATATACTACTTTTCAAATTTAAATTGAGTTATAGTAGCAATTTGTAGCATAATGCCTTGGAGTATATTGCTATTATCACATCAGAAAAAGTATATGACACATTCTTAAGACAGGAAAAGGGAAAGTTTTCATCCCAAGATGTGCACACATTTTTGGCACCCTCTGTATGTTTAGCTAAGCAATCAGCAGCATGATTAAAATGTGTCTAGCAAAGACAAACAACAGGCATGGTTTCCATGATCTGATTCTGTTTGAGGTTTGCTGACGTTCTAGAACCTATTCCTCCATAATGATTCTGTAAATGCATTTCCTCTACCAAATTTGAGGTATTTTCAACCATTTCCCTCAGTGTTTCTTCTAAAAAAATCTCTTTCTAATATCTTTTTTGGAGCCAAATAACATAAATTTAGAACTTTCCTTATCCTTCTATTTCCCTCTGTTCTTCAAAGTGAATAATTTCTGCAGATCCTTCTTTAAGTTCAATATCTTTACTTCTGTCATGCCCATGCTGTTATTGAGTCCAGCTAGTTGGTATTTCTATTCAACATTATATTTTTCAGTTTTAAAATTTCCATTTGAACCCGGGCACTGTGGCACATGTCTGTAATCCCAGCGACTCAGAAAGATCCCAAGTCCAAGGCCAGAAGCAGCCTCTGGAACTTAGTGAGACCTTGTCTCAAAATAAAAAATAAAAAGGGGCTGGGAAAGCAATTCAGTGGCAGAGTACTTGCCTAGCATGCACAAGGCCTTGGGTTCAACCCCTCATACTGTAAAAATTAAAATAAATAAATGAAATTCCATTTGGTTGCTTGATGTAGGCTTTACTTTTCTGTCAAGAACTACTGTCTCTAAATTTATTTCAGTTTTTCAGTCTTTAACTCATCAAATATAGTTATGATTGCTGCTCTGAAGTCTTTATCTGAAAATCCAACATTTCTGTTATCTAGAGTTTGTACCTGGGTTGGAGTTTAGCTTAGTTGGTAGAGCTGCTCTGCACTCTCTGAGGCCCTGGAAGAAGGACCTATAAATCCACTCCCAAAGCAATCACAAAGCAATCAACCTTTGAAAACCCTATGGCTAGGAGAGAAGCACTGGCATAGTGCTGGGCATGGCTCAATGTCAGCGAGTGTTTCTTATTGTTTCACATAAGGTCATTATGAGTGGGAACCAACTTGGCGCCACCTAACAACAACGGAGTTGGTACCTGTTGATTATCTTTACTCTGAGAATTGGTCATGTTTTCTTGCTTTTTAATATGATGAGTAATTTTTAATTTTATACTGGGCCTGTTGATTATTATGTTGTTTGTTGTTGTTGTTATTGTTGTTGTTGTTAGGTGCCCTCGAGTCAGTATCCGACTCATAGAGACCGTCATAGGGTTTTCAATGGCTGACTGTTTCAGGATTGCCTTGGGAGTGGATTGCCAGGTCCTTCTCCCATTTTTGTGGTGCTGGGAATTGAGCCGTAGTCCCCAGAGACTGCAGCACAGCACTCTACCAATTGAGCTAAATCCCAGCCCCATTATGTTGTTTAGGATCCTTTAAAGAATGCTTTATCAGTTAGTTCTATTTTAAATGTAATCTAAACAATTGTTTTCAGGCAAGTTTCCTCTCATCGTTTCGGCGATTGATTTTAATCTTAACTAACCATTCAGACACTTTGTTAAACTCCTTTGCTCTATCATACATATACAGTACTCAGACTTTATCTGAGACTTTGGCTAATATTGCTTTAGTTCTCAAACCTTTTGTCACAAATCTTTGGGTTTTTCCTCTGCATACTCAGGTAAGAATTGAGCCCAATACTTTTGATGATGTTCATGAAGGATTATTCGTACCCTTTTACACTCACCTTCTCTTTGGAATTTCCCTCTTATTCTCAAGGATCATTTTTTCCCCCCAGTTTCTTTAGCCCAAAGGATGAAATTTCTTTTGAAAATTTAGTTGCCCAAGGTGTTGCTATTGAATTCTGTGACTAATGCCTTTTCTAGGAATTAAGCTGCTATAGTTAGGTGCTATAAAGTCAGATTTGATTCATAGCAACCCTATGTACAACACAATGAAACATAACCCAACACTATGCCATGCACATGATCTTTTTTGTCTGAGCCAGCTGTTGCAGTCACTATGTTTCTTCTCATTTTGAGTCATGCTACATCAGCAAAAGGAGGTCCCAGGGGCTTTATTCTATTCCCATCTTTAAGGTTGACTCTACTTTGAGGAAGTAACTCTTCCTCAGTAGTTTCTTAAATGCCTTCCAGCCTGGGGGGCTCATTTTCTGGCACTATATTTGACAGTGCTTCTTTGCTGTTCATAGGGTTTTAAATGACTAATTGTTTGGGCTGCCAGGTACTTTTCCCTGGTCTGTCTTAATCTGGAAGCTCAATTGAAACCTGTCCACAATGAGTGGCCCTGCTGATAACTGAAATACTGGTGGCATAGCTTTCAGCATCACAGCAACATGCAAGCCCCCACAGTTCCACAAGCTGACAGACATGTGGGGGAAGAAGTAAGCTACAAAATAAAAAGAAAGAAAGAAAGAAAGCAAACAAACAAAATAATAGCCTAGAATTCTTCCCACAATACACATACACACTTTTTGCATAGATGATGTCTTCTTCCCTGTTCTCTGGACAGAAAGTCAAGGTTTCTCAGATTGTTTAGCCTCTGTTACCATTATTATTTGAACCCATAACTTGGCCCAGCTTTGGGGAAAATTCGCAAGAATAAAAGAGAAAAATAAACTGGAAAATTTATTCCTGAATAGGTTTTGTGTTAGCTTCCCATTACTGTAAGGAATATCTGAGATAAATCAACCTATATGAAGGAAAAGTTTATTTTTTCTCACAGTTGCAGAGGCTTCTGTCCATGTGAAGAGATAGTTTATCATGGCAGGAGTGCACAGAGGAGGAAGCTACTCCAGTCAGTGACCTAACCTGCTTCCACTAGGCCTCATCTCTGGAAGGTTCTACCATCTCCTATCAGCACTACAGGCAGAGAACCAAGCTTCCAACACATGGGCTTTTGAGAACATTCAAGATCCAACATACACCAGGTTGCTTCTTCACATTTTGACTCTTCTCTAAAATTCATCTACTTTTGTTTAGTTTCCAAAGCCCTCAGGTAGTTAACATTTTTTTCTCTTGTGTTTTTAGCAGTAATCCTCAGGAGAGATGGACTGACTTGTATCTATTCCAGTTTATTTGATCTGAGACCAGGACTTCTGATGGGGGAAACATTTGCTATCTGTAGAGAAGCTGTTTTTAGTGAGTCAATGACATGTTTGAAAAAAGAAAAGTTATGAAATAATAACAGTAATAATAATAAACATAACTAGCATATTAAAAGCTTAGTATGTACCAGGTATTTTTTATTTGACATTTAAATTTATCAAAGTCTATCTATAAAGAAAAAAACATTTGATTGTGCCCAATTCACAGAAGAGTTGGAGACATGGAGAACTGATGTAGTGAAGGATATATTCAGAGGTATTGATGGAGATGTGACTGAAACATAGGCCTGTCTGAACTTGCTCAGACTCCGTGCTGTCTAGATTTTTTGTTGTTGTTGTTCTCTTCAGACTCTTCTGAGTCAATATATAAAAGATACTGTGGATTTACAAAGACTCGTATCTCAGTTTTGACTGTGTATCTTAAACAAATTGTTCAATTTTCTGATTTCTATACCTCTATCTATACAGTGTGGATGCTAATTAGTGTTATGAAGAAACAAGACATATATAATGTAAAGCTCCTATCTTAATTTATAGAAAATGATCTACATATAATATGCTCTGCATATTATTTTATTCAGAAAATGTAAATATAAGTTCTAGAATATAGAGATTGCTCTGATTAACTATAGTTGCTAATGTTATGTGAATCAATTTTTAAAAATCTATTGTTTACTCAATATTTATTCTGATAAAAGATGAAAACAAGCATCAGAAATCTTAGTTATTATCCTAAATAATATATTGATTGTGATATTAACATGTAACTATTAAAGAGGCTGTCCCATCATTGCACTAATTTTGGTATAAAAATTGATTAAGAAGTGGTGTTTTAGAAACTGCAAAGGAAATACACAAGATAAAGGTTATGACTTGGCTTTGCTAATAAATAACATAATTTAACCCTTTGTACCTTGTTAATATTGCCAGCTACTTCCTTAGCTAGGAATTTCCTGGTTGCTGTTAATGAAGCTACCTATTCAGAAACTTATTTATTTAAAATTTTTTTAAAGTGAATGGCCAATTCATTAAAAAAAGTTATTGTCCCCAGAAGCCAATCCATGATATAAACAGGATGAAGCAAATATCTAAATTAGTATTACTTTCTTATTGTAATCAGTTGCATTTAGAGTAAATGACAAACTGTGTGTAC
The DNA here is from genome assembly GCA_007922755.1 of Pedetes capensis. Taxonomy (NCBI): domain Eukaryota; kingdom Metazoa; phylum Chordata; class Mammalia; order Rodentia; family Pedetidae; genus Pedetes; species Pedetes capensis. The sequence goes on along the minus strand of VMDO01011167.1, from coordinate 37,322 downwards.
AGGTGAGAAATGAGTATAAATCTTTTTATATTAAGCAGGTAGAATTGCATTATAGGTACTGAGGAATTAAATTAAAAATACTTTGAGATCACTGAGAGTTTCTAATAGATTCACTAAAGGGATAACCAGAAAAAATAATAATGAAAGTGAAAAGAAAGAAGCTTTCTACCTAACTCCAAACTCAAAGAAAACACCTTAAGCAGAGTTGAACTAAGGCTCAGCTGCAGGGATATTGTATTCTGACCTTTACAAGATCTGGAAAGGTCAGAGGATCTAGAAGCCAGATCAGTCGCCAGTGGCAGAAACTTCTTGTTGCTTGCCTAGACTCATCCCAACCATTTTAAGTAGAGTTTACACTAATAAATACTTTGATTAGCAAAACTATTACCTTCAAATAAGTACTGTTATCCTTTTAAAGATTTCTTTGCTAGACTATACAACTTAATTTTCTTCCTCAAAAGGACATTTACTTTTTAATTTTGAGAAATATATTTTTGCTAAATGTAATAAGAAGTGAAAGACCCAACTTGAGTAATAGAAAAAAGAATATGACCCAGAAATCTGCTGATATATGACAAAACAGTATGTATTAACCTGAATCAGAATATTAATTAATTAATTAATTTTTTCTCTCAACTTATTTATTGAATATAATATGCTGGAAAGTAAGGCTAAGCATTGGGAAAATTATAATGAGCAGAGAAGACTTGGACCCAGCCCCCATAAAGAATGACACTAAATGAACAGACAGGACTGCAGTTATATATGTATGTAAGTATAATTATGTAAAGAAATATAACTTAGAAAAGTTAAATTTCTATAAGAGCATTAGTAGTGAAGCCATTTAGTCTGACAGCTGAGATAGATATGGCAAAATTTAAATGTTTTTATATTAGGTGGCATAAAGAAAGGCAATTATAGAGAAATGGCTAAATCCAATGGGGGGAGAGGTAAAGGTAGATAATTATTTTTAAAAGATCTGTTTGTACAGATGTCTGTCAGTCTGAACTTCTTGTCTGCTATGGCTTCGATACTGAATGCCCTGTACAGATCCATGTGTTAAAGTCTTGGTGGCCTGGGTGGTGCTACTGGGAGGTGCTACTGGAATCTGTGGGAGGCAGGGCCTCCTGGGAAGTTCTTAGGTCCTTGAGAGTGTATCCTCAGAGGGGATTGTTGCACCTGGTCTATTCTTGCTCACTGGCTCATGATGTAAGAAGCGTTTTTCCACCATTTACTCCCACTATAATGCACTTCCTTATCAAAGAAATGGGGCCACAGGATCGTGGACTGGAATTGTCAGAACTCTGAGACAAAATAAAACTTTTCTCTCTATGATGCCTCAGGTAATTTATTATAGTAATGGAAACCTGACTAACACGTCATCCTTAATGATAAAAATATTTCTTTCCTTCAGATATAGGGAGGACATTTTCCATATGGAGTATTCATCTCCTGCTTTCAGGAACAAAAGGGGGAAGGAAGGTCAATATGCCTTCTTTGTACCAATTTTTTGTTGTTGTTGTTTTGTTTTAAGTACCTTTTTCTGAAAACAATCCTTATACCGAAGAGGTACATTTTGTAGTAATACATTCTGTTACCCTTCAACATTTTCAGCTTTGTGATTCTGGAGCCATCAAAGAACTACCAGGAAGAATCTAGATTTGGTAGAACATGGTCAGCAAAAACTATGGCATCTCAAAGAAGAAGAGTAAAGGCCCACATATTTTTACAACCTCCTGCTTATAAATAGGGACTGAGGCAAGGTAGAAGAAAGAGAACACTAGCCAAATGTAATAGCAAGCAGAAGGGGCCAAAAATGAAGAGAATAAATTCTTAATGTGCTAAACATGCTAAACACCAACAATTTCATCCTATAAAGATTCTAAAAAGCTGAGCTGGGCATGGTGACGCACGTCTATAATCCCAGCAGTTCAGGAGGCGGAGGCAGGAGGATCGCAAGTTTGAGACCAGAGGCAGTCTGTGTAATTTAGCAAGACCCTGTCTCAAAAAGTAAAACTATGGGCTGAGGGTGCAGCTCAGTGGTCCAGCACTTGGCAGAGCATGCAAGCACAAGGCCCTGGGTTCAACCCCTACTACTGAAAAAAAAAAACTAACAAACAAAAAGAGAGATTCTAAGAAGTTTAGAAGAAATATTAATTATATGACTCAAAGAAGGGAGACGATATTCTTTATATACACATGTTGTTGTTGTTGTTAGGTTCTGTCGAGTCGGTATCCGACTAATAGCGACCCTCATAGGGTTTTCAATGGCTGACTGTTTTGGGATTGCCTTGGGAGTGGATTGCCAGGCCCTTCTCCCATTTTTGCAGTGCTGGGAATTGAACTCGGGACCTCAGAGACTGCAGTGCAGCACTCTACCAACTGAGCTAAATCCCAGCCCTTATATACACATACATACACATATATAGTCACTAGGTATTTGAAGAGTCAATATGGATCTCAAAGAAGCTTTAGAAAGACTACGAAAGAAGGGACTATGTGAAAATTTGAGAAAGTCCATATATAAGATGCAAAGATTTTACAATACTTTTTAATATTCATTGGCCCTAACCAATGTCTTTTTCTCAGAGAGCACAGTGGTATAATATTTATCATAGGATTATAAGGTGGAGTGGAGTCTGGTTAATTCTAAGAATAGTCAAAGGGATGAACTTGGCTCTGGGGACTATTACACATGCATATCAAGGAAAACAGAAAAATTCTGATGTTTTATTTCTTAGTGATGAAAAAAACAAATAGACTAAGACTTAGGAGTTCATAGGAAATCACAAAGATATGCAAGACACAATCTCAAAATATAGTAGTACCAGGCTTCTACTAAGAGGCCCTGGATGCCCTGATTTTATCATCCTGAAACAGTAATTCATTCTCCGGTCAGAAGATTCACTGCACACAACAATGTCTCTTGTCCATGCTTTACGGCCAGTAGCAATTTTATTGACCAAAATGTCCAGAAATACAGACCGGAAATAACACTGTCTACAGGCACAGCACTGTCATATTTATGATATATATGGCAAAATCTTGTTCAAAATTCATTATTTGCTGCTGCATCACTAGTTTTCTTACTGACATTGAACAGAAAGAAAATAGTGATTGATGAGTAAGAAAGAATATCGAAAAAGCAAGCTAAAATGTCACAAGGTTAGTTCAGAAGTTAACTGAAGTGATAGTAAAGATTTTTTTGAAAAAATAATTTTTTTCAAGATAAGAAATTAATTTATTATGTGTGAATTCTCTTCCAATTGAAGATATGTGCAATACATTAAATAAAATTCAGTATATATTATATATTTCGTATATGTATATGTGCATATGTATATGTTATTCTTATAAACACATTGTATCATGCTATCTCTTTTGAGGCTTGGCTTCAGCTGAAAATATTTTTATATTATAAGAGGAATAATAATACACACATCCTCTGGTCTTACTTAAAAGACCACACTGAATTGAGAAATAAAAATAAAAAAATCAATGAGTTCCAGGTATGATGGAAGAGGAAACATGTAAGGAATGAAATAGGTGCTACTAAATGTAGATAAAAGTTACCTCTTGCAGAAAAATCAAATATCATCTCTTAATAACTGATCTGCTACATATATGAGAGAAGGAGGTGGCAATCCACTCCTGAAGCAATCCTGAAACTACTAGCCATTGAAAACTGTATGAGCGTCACTATAAGTCATACACGACTAGATACCTGACAACAACAGCAACAACTGCTACATGTAATCGCAAATAGACAATCTAATACATAATATATACTCATTTCAAAACATTTTTCCTTTTACTTTGGAAAGGAACATACCAGAAGTTACTGGAGAGAAAAAAGGGTGATCTGAGAAATTCTCTCCCCTGTTTTGCTGCCAGAAATCATGGAAATGTATGTTCGTTACATACATACAACTGCTAAGACCTAGCATAAAAAGGCTGAATTTGTTCGAAAATAATAAAGATCGCAGAAGAAAATTTAACTTTTCTTTCATTTTAATTTTTAACAATGGTTAAATTTGGCTAAAAATAAGAAGATGAAAGTGACACAGACAATCTGCATGTTACATGAAAAACTCTCTGTAAATAAACAAATACAGAGCTAGGGTTATGATATCTTCTGATACAGAGAATGCTAAAAAAAAAAGCATTGTGTTTTGCAAAGAGAGAGACAAGCAAAACCAGTGTAACATCTCAAACTGAAACTAGTCCAAATTTAATTTGATACTAGCAATAGAGACAAAAGATTTTTCGTGGCCTGATTTTTCACAGAGTAGAAGCATACTGCATGTACCCAACATTGATGCGACTTGTGTGTGTGTGTGTGTGTGTTGTGTTGTTTTGTTTTGTTTTGTTTTGTTATTGTTTTTGTTGGGGTTTAGCAAATATGTGGGGATCAATCCTGGAAAGTTTGTTTGAATGCATAACATCTGTTTATAGTTGTTAACTCTTTGAGGAATCAGTCCATTTCAACAACTTCAAATGCTTCATCTGCTTTGCTGAACACACTAAACACTAAGAAAAGGGTTGTTGGTTTTGGCATTCTTATGAAATACTTAGACTCTTGGCAACTGCAGAGCATCATCCTCCAGAAACTGCAATGTGCTCTTTAACATTCCAGCTGCAATGTCACAGAAATCACATATCCTGTAAACCTCACTTAGCCAGGTGTACTCCCAACTACTCCTAATAAAGGAGTGTTGCCAACATAATAATAAGGTCTCATGAGGTGCAGTATTGCTTGTCTTTATCCAGAATCTCCAGGCATGTAGAGAAATGGGCTTTCTTAGGTATAATTAGGCCAACATTTGGCAAGAAGAATTTCAATATATGGAAACTTCTTCTCTAGAAATGGGCAATCAAATTCTCTCTCCATATATATACTGGAATAATCCATCAGAATAAAGTTCCAGTGAGGGCTATTATCCTTTAAGCTTCATATTTATCTCCACTTTGTAAACTTACCTTGAGAATTTGAAGAAAGGAGATTGACTTCTTGTGTTTCAGAATAAAAAAAATGTATTCTCAGGCATTGATATGTGAGGCAGTGATATCATAAATAGGTTCATGGTAGAATTGGCAAGAATTAATATCCAATATGTAGTTATTTCCATAGTATGTCATTTCCTCTGGTAGCTCTCCCTTGTATTTCATATTTAGTAAACAAATTGAAAAATAAAACCTTATACTAATGAGTTAGGGTCCTTCAAAGAAATAGAACCAATAGTGTGCGTGTGAATCTCCATTATGTATGTCCATTATATGTGTCTATTGTTACATGCATAAAACTGTGTGTATATGTATGTATATATATGTGTGTGTATGTATATATATTTGTTGTTGTGTGTATATATGCATATATGTAGTATATTATATATGTATATGTATATGTGTGTATATATATATATATATATATATATATATATATATATATATATATATATATATATATATATATATATATATATATATATATATATATATATATACACACATATGTTGTTGTTGTTAGGTGCCGTGGAGTAGGTATCTGACTCATAGTGAGCCTCTATACAACAGGGGAAACACTATTGTCTGTGCTTCTCTGCTGTTCATAGGGTTTTCAATGGCAGATTGATTTTTGAGAGGGGGTTGCCAGGTCCTTCTCCCAAGCCTTCAGCTTCTGGTGTTCCCAGGCGGTCTCCCATGCAGGTACTAACTAGGCCCAACCCTGCTTAGCTTCTGAGATCTGATGGGATAGGATGCCACAGGGTTATGGCTGCAGGGATACACACACACACACACACACACACACACACACACACACATTTACTGTTGTTGTTAGATGCCGTGGAGTTGGTATCCGACTCATGGTGACCCTCATAGGGTTTTCCATGGCTGACTGTTTCGGGATTGCCTTGGAAGTGGATTGCCAGGCCCTTCTCCCATTTTTTCGGTGCTGGGAATTGAACTCAAGACCTCAGAGACTGCAGTGCAGTGCTCTACCAACTGAGCTAAATCCCAGCCCATATATATATATATGTTGTTGTTAGGTGCCGTCGAGTCGGTATCTGACTCATAGCCACCCTCATAGGGTTTTCAATGGCTGAGTGTTTCAGGATTGCCTTGGGAGTGGATTGCCAGGCCCTTCTCCCATATATATATATATTTGCTGTTGTTAAGTGCTCTGGAGTCAGATCTGACTCATAGTAACCCTCATAGCATTTTCAATGGATGATTGTTTGGGAATTGCTTCTAGAGTGGATTGCTAAGTCCTTCTTCCATCACACACACACACACACACACACACACACACACACACACGTGGAGAGAGAGAGAGAAATGGAAAGAGGGAGAGAGACAGAGAGTATTCTAAGGAAGTTGTTAGTGCTAGGTGCCGTTGAGTTGGGTCCGACTCAGAGTGACCCTCATAGGGTTTTAAATGGCTGTTTCAGGATTGCTTCAAGAGTGAGCTGTCAAGTCCTTCTCCCATTTGTGATGTGCTAGGTATTGAACACTGGTCTTCAGGGATTGTGGAGTAGTGCTCTACCAACTAAGTAAGTAGCTTGTACAATTATGGAGGCTGCCAAATCTAAAATCTGCAGTGTGTGTTGGTAGGCAGAGACCCAGGAGAGCCAATGGTGCATGTGAAGGCCTAAGACAGTCTGCTGGAGAAGTTCTTCTTATTTGGTGAGGTCAGACTTGTTCTATTCAAGCCTTCAAGTGATTGGATTAGATATACCTACACTATGGAGAGCAATCTGCTTTAAGTATTAGTTTCTATCCAAAACACCTTCAAGTAGACACGTAAAAATCATCATCACAACCCCCCCACCCAATGAGTTTTCAAGTTTGCACTCCTGTACATCTCCTCAAACTATTGTTGTTGTTGTTAAATAGAGTCCAGTCAGGACTGACTCATAGTGACCCTATATACGACAGATGAAACCCTACCCCAAATTGTGCCATGCTGGGCACTATTGTCAGTGCTTCTTTGCTATTCATAAGGTTTTTAATGGCTGATTGTTTGGGCGGAGTGGGTTGCCAGGTCTTTTTCCTAAGCCTACAGTAACCTGGTTTTCCCAAATGTTCTCCCATCCAAGTCCTAACCAGGCCCAATCCTGCTTAGCTTCTGAGATCTGATAGGATTAGACCCCATGGTGGTACAGCTACAGACCTTCAAACCACACTTAACTATAAATTAAAAAGGTCATTTCTACATCTAGTCCTACGGTCATAGGTGGTATTCATAACTACCTTCTTAGACTACACATTCTTTATTCCCTTTGCTTTCAGTAAACAACTCAACTAGTCATGGTTCTTCACTGATGGAGTATAAATCTTCATTCTTGAAGATTAGTCCCTTAGTAGTCTTGACTAATCAGGTTGTAGTTTTCTATTGGCTGTAATCACAGAGCATAAGAACTACCCTAGGTGATCTCCTATATTTCACGCATATTCTTCTTTAGCATCATTGTATTCACAGTTCAACTTCCCCTTGATAGGATTAGTCATTCATGCCAGTACATTAACTCCCTCTTTTTATTGATTCAGTATAAAGTGGCTTGGGCCTTCTTTTTTGGTTATAAAAGGAATCTGATGCAAAAATTTACCCTTCCCCTTACAAGATTTATCTTGGTATCCATATATCACTGAACCTCTCAAAACTCACTAAAATAGAAGATCCCTGATTTTTGTTAGATTCATTTTCCCTCTTCTGACTTGCAAATGTCTTACTAATAAGCATAGAACAGTTGTTATTTCTTGATCACTAAGTCTAAACAGCATAATATAATCAATATAATGGGCCTGTACCATATCTTGTGGAAGGGAAAGGAAATCAAGTTCTCCAGAAACTACATTATGACATAGGACTAGAAAGTTAATATCCCTGAGGTAGGACACTGAAGGTATATTAATGATCTTGCCAGTTGAAAGCAAATTACTTCTGGTGGATCTTACAGACACGTATGGAGGAAAATGTTCTTGCTAGACTAATAGCTATATAACAGGTACCAGGGTATATGGTAATGTGCTTAAGCAATGACACACTATCTGGCATAGCAGCTGCAATTGGAGTCAATATTTATTTATGCTTACCATAAGGCATTGCTATTCTCTGAGATTAGAAGATCTATTTTCTGCACAGTTCAAATAGAAGAGTGGAATGGATATGTGCTGGGAATCACCACCCACATATCTTCCATGTCCTTTATGGTGGAACTAGTAGTAATCTTAGCAGTCCCTCTAGACATATGATATTGTTTTTACTTTACTATTTTCCTAGGTAGAGACAGTTCTAATCGCTTCCATTTTACTTTTCTCACTATTTTATCCTTCATTCCACAGGTCAGGGAACGAATATGGAAATTCTGCTAGCTTTTGAGTATATCTACTCCAAATATGCTTTCTAGAACTTGGGGAATAAACACAGGATGTGTTTGAGGATCCACTGGACCCACTGCAAAATAGACCTCAGCATCTATTTATGAATTGACCTCTGTAAGCCCCCACTCTGACTAATGTACCATAGTGATATTTGGGGTCCTCTAGAATTAATGTCAGTTCAGAGCCTGAATTTAGAACTTCCGAAAATGTCTGATTATTTTCTTTTCTCCAGTGCACAGCTAGTCTGGTAAAAGGCCATGACTCTCTTTAGGGAAGGCTGAGGGAAACAATATCAGTACATATTTTGAGCAGTGTAGTGATATCCTTCTTCTAGGGAATCTAACTTCCCCTTTATTCAAGTGGTTCTGAGTCATTAAACAGGCCCTGGACTATAAATTGATTGAAGATCTGTGGCTGTTTTTATGATAGAGGTTAGACTTTTGTTTATTTGACCCAGTACTTTTCTTCTTATAATGATCAACTGAGAATTTAGAAGTGTTCCTATCTATTTCACTTCTAGGGAAACTATGATCAAGTAACCAATATTGTAAGGGCACCCTAGGAAATAAGACCCATTTTCAAAAATTCTCTTTCAGCAGGGCATAGTGGTGCACTTCCCAGTGACTCGGGAAGTGGAGGCAGGAGGATCACAGGTTCAAGGCCAGAGGTAGCCTGTGTAATTTAGCAAGACCTTGTCTCAATTTTTTTTAAAAATGGGCTGGAGGTACAGCTCCCTGGCAGAGTGTTTACAAAGTAGGCTTGAGACCCTTGTTTCTATACCCAGTACCACAAAAAATTTAAAAAAAAATCTCTTTCAGCTCTAGATCCCTAAAGGAAATATCACTCTGGAAGTGAAAATGGCCCACTTCAAACACCCTAACCCCTGGTGCAAGAGGAAAGACTTATCTCTCAGTCCCAGTAGAGTCCCCAGTCTCTCAGTCCCAGACTTATCTCTCAGTCACAGTTCAACCCCTGTGAACTGGGGTTCACAGCTAAATCTACATAATGTGTATTTCCCTGTTGTGTTTCATCCTTTCTATAAGTTCTGACACTGCTATGGGCATGGCAAAGACAGATTGAGAATCTCTTTCTCTCCAGTTTTGGACATAGCGCTAAATAAGTTCATTTTTCATATATGTATGTATGTATGTATATATATATATATATATATATATATATATATATATATAGAGAGAGAGAGAGAGAGAGAGAGAGAGAGAGAGTGTGTGTATATATGTATGTATGTGTGTATGTATGTATGTGTATATATATGTGTGTATATATACATACACACACACACACACACACACACACACACACACACACACATATATATATATATATATATATATATATGACTTAATTCAGGTAAGCATTTGGACCCAGAGCCAAGCTTTATGGCCAGATTCTCCAATTATAATACTATAGGTGTTCTGTTTGCTGCCTTTACCTTGCTATCTAACATGGTGACACTGCCTAACTTGTGTTGGGAGGTCTAATGCTGCCACTTGATCTCTACCACCATAGGGTCTAATTACTTCCAACTGCATTTGTTGTTGTTGTTAGGTGCCCTTAAGTTGGGTCCAACTCATAGCAACCCTATGTACAATAGAACGAAACACTCCTCGATTCTGTGCCAGGCATTTAGGTTTCCCAGTTCAATGGTTCCCATTATATATTCTGGGCTATAGACAAGAGCAATCACAGAACTATTCAAGAATACTAGGACTTACCTCAAAATGTTATTTCTTACAGTCTTGAAAGCTGTGTCTTCTGGACCTTTCCAGAGTGAGTGAATATGTCTTAAATGACAAATACATTCTAACATTCCAATCTCTCTAACTTTATGAATCCCTTCCTCTACCAAAGCATTTTAGATATTTCGAACCTCCTTACTTTGGGTCACCTTTGGGTTCATGTCACAGCCAATGAATGACAGGAAATGTTATAACATTTTCTATCTCTTTGAATTGCAACACTGAATGCACAAACTCTTTACTGGGCTCATATCTATAAATTCAGCTTAACCCAACTTTATGTTCTTTCCATTATTACTCTACACTTTTACTATCCTTTCCTACTCCCATGCTCCAGATTTCTGTCCATATAAATTAGGAAACTCAAGTAAATTCTTTTGAAATGTAACCTACCTCATAGAGAATGCTTCCTCCCTCTTCTTTAGATATCCTTAGGTATCTTCTAGGACTGGAGTCTAGGTATAAGTCTAGAGTCAAAAAGGAGTTGTGGGGTTGAGTCCTGAGGCCATTATCTTGCAACACAACTATCTCAGGGAAAGTCATTATAGTTTCCTCATTCAGCCAGGAGTGGGTAGAGGCATAAAGTCAGCTTCTATTGGAGGGTGACTCATCAGAATTTAGGGGCTTGATGTTTCCAGCTTCATCAGGATCTTCCCACACATCCCCATTACAACTTTCAAGATTCCTTTCCTTCCCATTCAATGCCCTCAGTTTAACAGTAGACATCTTGTTATGCCTGGGAATAAATTTGCATTACAAATCAGCCACTGACATGGTGAGTTCTACGATTTGTTTCAGGAATCTCAACCTAAACTCTTTAGGATGATAAGAATCTCTTATCAAACAAACAGAAACTTTCATGTCATATATACAATTGTTCAAATGACAATTCCCTAAGTTCATCCTTTTCTTTCCCTATTCTGTCCATTGACATTAAGAGTGTTAAAAGAAAAATTTGGGCACATTAAAAGTTTAAAGAGTTTATTTGAGAATTCAGTGATTCATTCACATGGCAGTAACAGGCTCAAGTTGCTTAGCACTCCATAAGGATAGTTAAGGGAGGAAATGTTTATAATATGTTCATGGAAGCAAGACAGACATATTTGTTTGGCTAGAATTGAAAGTTTCTAGATAGAAGTTAGTTGGCAGTTTCTGACTGGCTAAGCTTAAATTTTCTTTCATTGTTTATTTTGGGCACAAAATAGGCAAATGAAAAAGTCAATTCTTTCCACTTCTCTTCTTCGTTGCTTGAAAATTTATACTTGCAAAGAAGAGGTTTTACCTCATCTCTGTGTTCTCTGTAGTTGTATTCTCTGAGCAGGATAAAAAGACAGGTAAAATTTGGGAGATGTGGGAAGAAAAGTGCTTTCACCCCAGAATCTGGTCTGATTCTTATTGACGAAGAGTTCTAGCACAACCAAAAAGGAAAAGCTACTGTGAGAACTGCCTGCGTAGAACCCAATGCTTCCCTAAGAATCTCACTAAACCAGATTATGGACCATACTTAAAATCAACAGACTTGGGTAACTCCCTTATGATGAGATGTAGTAAGAATTTCCTTGACTATCTTAATCAAAGCATTTTAACATGCTCCTTTTTCTACGTGTAAATCTATATCATGCACCTGGTAGGTCCCCAGTGAGCAATGTAACTCTAAAAGACCCCAAATCATACATATGTCCATTATGAAATACCTAGGGAGACCCTTTACTCTTTTTTCAGAGGCTAACATACATGTCTCAGATGTGTACTATTATTTCCTTAAGGGTCTCTCTTTCTCTCTGAACCCCTGTGCTTCACCCTCCAACTATTCTATCCCTTACTTTCACCTAATAAACCCTCCAACACTGTTTCAGTCTCAACCTCATCCTGAAATTGACTTCTTTGACTGAGCCAAGGACTTAGAATTCCCTGAGTAATGGTCCCTAAAAGGGGAACTCCTCAGAGTAGTCCATAATGCTGGGGTACAGCACCCTCACTGATGACATTTTCTATGTCACCTCATAAAACTTTCTTTTACTATTGTTTATTACATTTCATTATTTTTATCTACTTTCCAGTCTGCCTCCAAATCATTCTGTAAGTTTTTCAAGCGCAAGGCTTATATCAGACATACATTATACCAATAAGTGCTGTCTTATTTGTCATCAAATAAAAGTCTGTTTTTCGTTAAGTTGAGCTAAACTCCTTCACTCATATCCTATGTTTGACTAAAACCTATAAATCAATAGAATGAAGTTTTAATATCCATATTTTTAACTTATTTCAGAATATTTTCCTTAATTTCAATTATTTCTAGACTATTTTCTTGTCCTTCTAAACATGTTTAAAATTGTGTCTGCTACTGCATTCTCTTTTCCCTGTGATTTCCACTGTAGCTGAAGTGCTTGTGATACATTGAATCTCTCCCAGACCAGAGAATGACATGTAGAATGTTCTTGAAGTGTCACTGTGTTACCCCTGGCAGCTGGGACTGAGGACATCTGTAGCTTCTACTTTAACCTGTTATAATGTTCCTTGAAACTGCTATGTAAGCAAGTCCAAGCAGCTATGTGGAGGGGTCCACATTAAGGAAAACTGAGCCTAAGCTGATAGCTCAGCGTCTAGCCATCACACACTGCAGTTATGTGAGTAAGGCTGGCTCTGGACATTCTTTATTTTCTAATACTTTGATTTATACCATTTTAAGGTAGGCATTCTTCCAGTCAACCTACAAAAAATTATAGGAAGTAGTAATTATTGTTTTAAGCCACCAGCTTTTGACATGGCTTCATATGCAGTAATAGCCCCAACAGTAAGCAATACAATGATGATAATGGTGTTTCATAGCAACCTTTCAAAATCAGAGTAGCAGAGCTCAGAGAAGCCATACCTATCTGAAGTTTCAATTCCCCTTACAATTTTCCTGCCAGGTGTCAATTTAGCCTCTACTTGATGTCCACATATGTTGGTAAACTTGCCACCTGTGAAAAAAAACTGATTCAAATTTGGAGTGACTCTATTCAAATGCACTTACTTTCATTTGGAAAATATCTTTTTTCTAACTACCACACAGTTCTCTATCTCTATAGTTAACGATCAAAAGCCACTCTCTCCTCCACAACCACATCTTTTCTCCTTCTGTGACTGGGAGAGGAAGTCTTTTCCCCTTTTGGTTTTCAATCTCAGAACTGTCTCTAGTTGTCCAGATATCTCTTAAAATAGAAAGCAATTCTTTAGGAGTAGCCTATTGCATACTGGGTAAAACAGGACTACCATGTTTTCATTAGAGATGTTGTTGTTGTTGTTGTTAGGTGCCGTCGAGTTGGTATCCGACTCATAGCGACCCTCATAGGGTTTTCAATGGCTGACAGTTTCGGGATCGCCTTGGGAGTGGATTGCCAGGTCCTTCTCCCATTTTTGTGGTGCTGGGAATTGAACTCAGGGCCTCAGAGACTGCAGAGCAGCGCTCTAGCAACTGAGCTAAATCCCAGCCCCTTAGAGATGTTCAGAGCATTTATATGATATTTTGGGCTGGGGTTTAGCTCAGTTGTTAAAGTGCTGCTCTGCACATTTTGAGGCCCTTAGTTCAATCCCTATCATGACACAAACAATAGGAGGATGTGGCAATCTACACCCAAAACAATCCCAGATCAATTTGCCATTGAAAACCCTATGAGTGTCACTATGAGTTAGACTCAACTCAGTGGCACTTAACATAGGGTACTTTAACATCTTCAAAATATCTTGTAAGTATTTTAAAATCTTCAAAATATCTTTTAATATAAAGTGCAACAACGAAAAAAAGGCGACACAACACTACCAGATTGTAATAAGGAATTTCTGAATCCTAGGCCAGAGTTTTGTTTTGTATTGTTTTGAGTTGTTTCCATTTCAATTCCATCTAATGTAAAGAAATAATAGTGAAGAGATAGTCTTTTCAACTGTACCCTCACCAAGAGATGATTATATTTCATATAGGTGACAGGGAAAATACTGGATAAGTCCTTGTACTTTATAAGATTTGTTCAATCTTGCCAAAGCTTGAACTACTACTATGTATATCCCCAAATCTTTAGTTGTCTGTTTTTGTGGGCAGCAGTGCATCTGACTAGCAGCATGGATCAATAAATGTCTGACATAATTTCTTCCTGAGAATGAAAAACTAACTCAATTTGCCTTCATGGAGTTATACTCTGTGAGCCCAATACAATGATGCTCAAAATATATTCTTTTTATAGCTCTGCTAGCTCATTGATCATGATGCCATCTTGTGATGCCATCTTGTAAAGAAATGAAATGATTGAAGATTACTTATGATTATTTTAGATCTAAAAAAGGCCATTTTCACCTTTCATACATAATGATTTCCTGCATACATGTTAAAAATGTTTAGCTACTAAAAATGAGCAAGGAGCATCATCTAAGGGCTGTTGTTAGGTACAGTTGAGTTGAGTCCAACTCAGAGCGACACTCAGGATTTTCAATGGCTGATTGTTTTGGGATTGCTTTGAGTGTGGATTGCCACAAACTTCTCTCATTTATTTGCAGTGCCATGGATTGAACCTGGGTCCTCACAGAGTGCAGAGTAGCACTCAATCAACCGAGCTAACTCCCAGCCCCAGTAAGAGTAGGTATATGTATAAATATGGGTGCACATGTAAATATCTATGTATCTGTGTGAGTGGATTCAATCAAAGACAGATATGCATATATTATTAATTATTCAAATACATGTTTAATTTTATAAATTAATCTGGCATCTCAAATTCTAGTTCTTTCAGCTTGGTTGAAGCAGTAGGTCATTAAACAAAATAACAGATTTTAATATTTAAGATTATTGTTTTAGGTAAGGATGAAAAAGAATATGGAGAAATTTGATTGAATTTTATTTATATTTAAGAAAAATTTCAAGAGAATATAAAAAACACTTATTTCTACCCAGAAAAATCCACATAAATCTATCTTGAACAACCATATTTTATATCTGGATGCTTATTTCTGCATTTGGATAACTGAATTTTTTTCTAACATGTATGTTCACATTCATTTGAAGAATTTTTTCCATTTTTCCTTTGCTTCACCTTACATTGAGATACTCTCTTTTAAACTATTTTTTTCTGGCATCTCAGTTTCTTTAATTGAACATATGGCAAGTACTTGATTAAGGCTACCAAATACTACTTTTAGTATTCCTAAGTATTTCGGTATATTTCAGTGCTCCAAAACAGGTCACAGTTGCACTGTTATGAGCTTCAGTCCTCCTCAATTTTTAATCTATTTCATTTTTTCAAAAAATGTTAAGATAGTGCAATATTAAAAGAAAAACACAAAATCACTTTTGGTGCAAAGTTTCTTGATCTTGTCAAACTGAACTGATTGATGTAATATGAACTGCTGCAATAAGAAGACACATGTTAATTAGTTAAAATCTATTTCCCCAGGGGCTATAGCTCAGTGTGAAACATTTGTCTAGCATGTGCAAGACCCTGGGTTCATTCCCCAGTACTGCAAAAGAAACAAGCAAACAAAAAACACAAAAATTATAATTATAAAGTAATCATAAGAGCAGTTTAGTAGTATTTTTGTTCATATGTGGAAGCAAAGGTTATATAGATACAAGGGCCTTTTACAACAATTTTTAGGCTCTTACTATGTTCAAGGGGTTAGGGTTAACTCAGTTGGTAGAGTGCCACTCAGCACTCTCTAAGGACCAGGGTTCAATTCCAAGCACCACAAAAACAAGAGAAGGACGTGGCAATCTACTCCCAAAAACAATCCTGAAGCAATCAGCCATTGAAAACTCTATGGGGGTCACTATGAGTCAGACTCAATTCAGTGGCACCTAACAACAACAAACTATGTTCAGGTGCTGGGGTTTAGCTCAACTAGTAAAGACTCTTCTACACTTTCTGCAGACTTGGGTTTGATGTCCAGCACCACAAAAATGGGAAAAGGATGTGGTAGTCCATTCCCAAAAACAATCAGCCATTGAAAACATTACAAGGGCTGCTATGTAGTCAGAACCAACTTGATGGCATTTAACAACAAAAACAACTATGTTCCACAGTCTATGATGGTACCACTCTGGAGTCCTACCTCCAGATCTAGGAAGCTAAGCAGGCTCTGGCCTGGTTAGTCCTAGCATGGGAGACTGCCTGGGAATACTTGGTGTTATCTGCATAAAAGAATGACAGAGTACCCTACTCCTGAATTAATCAGCCATTGAAAACCCCATGAGGAGCAGAGAAGCATGGACAATAGTGTCAGATATGGCACAGTGTTGGGTACTATTTTGTCTGTTGTACACAGGGTTGCTGTGAGTTGGACCCAACTAGACAGCACCTAACAATAATTATGTTCCAGCATATATATCAGATGCTTTAAACAGTACTGAGCATTATTTTGATTTATCAGATGAAGATACTGTACTCTGAGATGTTTTATAATATACATAAGAGCATACAGCCAGCAGGTGACAGAATTCAGAACCATGGCAGTAATTTACTTTCAAATTCTACATTTATTTCTCTACCTTCCATCATAAGTAGAAGTCTGTTCAGATTCAACTCCCCTGTTCTGGGATTCATTCTTAACTGACTACATTATTATTAGTAAGACTCTTAACCTCAAGCTTCTTTTTCATGCAAAACTACTCTATGTAAGGTCAATTTATATTTTATGGAAGTGACATGGGATACCACTTGTGGTCGTAGAATTCTAATCATCCACTGCTGTTTCAAATGCATTTAGTTTTATTTCATAGGCCCCAATAAATGGTATTTCAAGAAAGGATTCCACTGCCATTATTAAAGAAAATTCATTGATGATCCATTTTTGCATTCTCATATTATATCCACTCTTTAAGGGCTAGTGAATTGATGACTCAAAAATCTTTTCTGATCATCCCTGTTAGATGAACTCCCAGAGACTTATTGCTAAAAGTATTTACCATCTTCCAGCTAGTAATTTAGAAACTTTTTGCTATATGTAGATACTTCTTAAAATCAGAGTCTTTATCTAATTATTAACAGCCAAAAGAATAAAATTCATAAATACTACCTGAGTAGATAAATGAATAGACAAACCAGGTGCCATGGTGCATACCTGTGATCCTAGGAGCTTGGGAGGTTGAAGCAGGAGGATCATAACTTCAATGCCAGAGACAGACCACATAACTTAGTGAGACCCTGTCTCAAAATTTAAAAAACAAAGAAAGAAAAAAAGAGAGATAGAGGGGCCGAGAGTACAACTCAGTGGTACAGCATTTGTTTAGCATGCATAAGACCCTGGGTTCAACTTCTAATACTGCAAAGCAAACAAACAGACAAACTAACCAACGAACCAAACAAACAAACAAACAAAAAATAACCCCAGACGAATGAACAAATCATCACAGAAGTCTTTCATACCTGTGAAACTTCATATTTATCAATTTGTTTATCCGACTAGTAATTTGTTCCCCAAACCAAAATATATTAGGCTTGCAAGGAAATATATGCTTATTAAAATATCTAATTTCACAGTTCCTTGTATTCAGATTTATAGAAAATTATAAGTTTAGGAAAGTTAAAAAAAAAACTAATGCCAAAGACTTTATTATATAATCTCTAATCTATGACTGTATTGGACAAAAAATAGAATAAAGGAAATGAGGAAATGCATCAATCTATTTTAGTGGTTTTATCATAAATCACATTATTACATAGCATATGGATATATTACAAATTTTCTTAAGCTTAATTAAATGTTATCAGGACTTTCCCTTATGTTTTCCATTTAGTATGTATCTATATTGATTTCTGCCCCCACGTTTATTTGTGTGTTTACATAGACATGGATGCATATGTATAGGCTTATATGCATATATGTGTTTATATAAGTATCTGCATCCAAATTTCTCTCTCTCAATCTCTCTCTCTCGCTCACTCTCGCTCTTTCTCTTTCTCTGTCTCTTTCTCTGGTAGGCCCACTAAGCTATTTCACCTAGGCATGAGAGAAGCCAGGTGACTGAATTGACCTTGTTTCTACTGTTTCATATCTATGTTTTCCTGCACGAATACAAATCCATACTACTCCTTCATCTTTAATATCCGCCCTGCTGATGGAGAAGTTCATTACCTAATCTTGATGGGATTTTGCCTGTCTTACCCAAGTCAGTTTAAGTAGACATCCATGAGATAATCAGGGTTGCTACAGGTAAGTGTTAAGGAAGTTGTTTCGAAGACCTACAGATTCCGATCTGTATGTGGAGTTGCATGGGTATTAACTAGTAATGTTTGAGTCACAGTTTCAGGGTCAAATCATCATTTCATCTTTTTTCCTTTAATCTGCAACTTTCAACACCACTTTCCTTAACTTATCCAATGCTCATTTTCTTTTTACTCTTTCTTCTAACTTTCCCTACAAAAGCTTCTTACACTTCATAAATTATACTATCATAGACTTCCTTATATGCTATTCACTTTTCTTCTCTACCACATTTTAACTAACTTGGTAACCAGCATTGGTACAGGTTCTTCTGGCTTTACTAGCAGTGCATGAAAGTTGGTCTCAAAAATAGGTCTGGGTAGGTGTATTGTGATGGGTCCCACTCTAGTCTCAAATAACAGTGTAACTGACAGATAACCCCCCCAATGAGGGTATTAATTTATTTTTGAAGATATTATTCATTTCTATGGATAAGAAATCCACACATATATCCATTCAATTAATTTCTGTTAAGTACCTATTATGTGCCAGTTAATCTTTTAAGGACTAGAGGTAATGTGGCAAACAAAAATACTTTTGGATATCTTTTAAGGATTTATAAATGAGAAGCTCACACATTAATCAAATAATCACAAAATATTTGCTAAATTAAAACTCTGGTAATTATTTTGAAGGAGACATATGTGTTAAGAGAGTACATAAAATGAGATTTGATGGAGTAAGGATGTCAGTGAGTATTTCGTAAAAGAAGTATTGCTTCAGAGAGAATCTACTCGTGTACAAGATTCACTCCTTTTGCTATACAATGTGTAGGCACTGACTAGGCCAAGAAAGGAAGAAGAAAAATCCCTCCTGTGGCAGGAATGAGTGTGAATACAATGAAGAGATGACAGAGGCCAGAGCCTTGGGAGAGGAAAGCCAGGTGAGTGGTGAGGCAAAGGGATCCTGGGGAGGAACAGGGAGTGTGGGCCATGACGGGGCCAGGGTCAGGTCATGTCTAGGAAATCTGTCTTACATCTAAGAACATGCAGTCTTCAAGTGTTTAAACTACAGTGGACATAGGGAAGATTTGTGTTTAGCAGGATAATTCCAGGTGAATGTAGACATTAGAAAGGTATGATATATTGGGATTAAGAAATTGAAAGTCAAGAAGACTAGCTACAGATGTTTGAATGGGGAAATGACATGACTAAGCTATCAGTATGGCCTTTTATTCCTCTCCTCACTTATCATTATCTTCTAAAAATCAAATATGAGAGGAAGATGACTAATTAAAATTCTACACAAGTCAGTTATCAGTTAATTGAGTTTTTATTGCACTTTGCACCATCAATTTTCAATGCTTTTAATGAAACAGAATGTGATCATTTTGGAATTTAAATGTGTCCATTGTATTCTAAATTGCATCATCTTCTACTTCTCCCACAGATTGCCAACTATAAAGCTTCTGTAAAAGTTCTAAAAATAACCAATAATCTGTGTATCATTTGTAATTTTTTCCTAGTGGAGAAGCTTTTAGCCTATTTTTGTTATTACTGACATGAATAAAGAAACCTCAGAATCAAGAAAAAAAAATAGAGAGTCTAAGCCTTCATCTCAAATGATAGGAACTAAGACCAATATTATATTTTTAGTACAATTTTATTTTAAAAATACTTCCAACATTTTACTTAATTATCATCATATTATATAGCACTTTGAGGGTTTCTATAAGATGATAGTAGCAGAATTTGAATTAAAACTGAGAGGAGGAAACAAATTCCATTATTTTTATTTTGCCTCATAGTTTGAAAATATCTAAAGATAAAAGATAGGTTCACTTGTTTTACCCATTGAATGGAAGAAAAATAAAATCAAATAAATGCTAAGGAATTTGTGGGCATTTAGATCTCAATTATTTCACTGCAAATTCATTTTTCAATTGACAGTTTGTTCACTGATTAAGACAATTGGAACAATATAAATAAGTTGAAGTCATTACAAGAGCTTAGGTCAAGGTGAAGGAAAATTGTTAATAACACTAGCAGAACCCTTCATGGAAACTGGAGTATGGACAGCCACCTGGAATAACTCCATCTGAAAACAGAGATGGACTCCAGAATACCTGAGTCACTTTCGATCCAGAAAATCATTTCTAATGTCATGAATGCCTTTCCTTGTTGTCAGTCACTAAATGTCATTTAAACTGCCTGAAATTGACACAAGAAACACATTTTCTGTTAAGCCAACATTTACATAATAAAATATTTCTTTCCTTTCTTCCTCTTCACTGCATTACAGTTTTACTACACTGATTACTATGCCCCTTAGCAGAACAAGAAACTAAATCTTAGAACAATTTTGTTATTGTTTGCTCCATGAGTCATTACTAAATTAAAGATAATTTTTGTCACCAGAGGAACAAAGCAGAATGTACTAAACAAAAAACAAAAAACAATAACAAAAAAATAAAATACCACTTCTTTTTCTGTGTGGTGGGGCCATTTAGACTTTTCTTCAAGTATTCTTCACATGAAACCATATGATGTACTGTGGACCATATAAGCCACTATTTTATTTTTATTTTTATTCATTTATTTTGTGTGTGTGTGTGGTAGTGGGTGGTTGAACCCAGGTCACACACTTTGCAAGTGCTCTACAACTGAGCTGCACCTCCAGCCTTTTATTATTTTTCTTATGTTGAGACAAAGTCTTTCTAAGGTATATAGTTTGCCTCTGGCTTTGAACTTGCAATCCTCCTGCCTCTGCCTGTTGAGTCACTGGGATTATAAGACTGTACCACTGAGCCCAGAAAAACTGCTGTTTTATGATACATAAAGTCATTTATTTCTATGTGCAGCTCTCTAGTTATTCTGTGTGCTCTTTTGAGCAAGTTCTCCATTTTTTATTTTCATTTCACCCCCCAGTAAGTACTGCATTGCTTCACAATAGCAAGTGCACATAAAAGTTTATCAATATCAACTATTTGACAGTTATTATCCTGAGGCTAAAGGATATAAAGTTGAATAAGTTCTTGTATCTGTACTCAAGCAGTGTAGAGTTTGCTGAGGCAGGTACAAGCAGGATTATATTTATATGTTAGAGATTTGCATACTAGGCCGCAATAGCTTTTAAATGGTAAAATCAATCTTTAAGGAGTGATTGGGAGATATCTCAGAGCAATGGACATTTGTATAGGGGGAAAAAAAGGGTATATTAAAAAGAATGACTCATTCTTGAACTAGTAGTGTACATGGGGGAGAAAGAACATATATATTGAAGCTAAAAGTGGTTCTAAGCAAGCCTATTATAGTTAAGGAGTGGGGTTTAGTTCAGTGGGTAGAGTACTGCTCTGTATTCTCTGAGGACCCATGTTCGATCCCCAGCACCACAAACAGGAGAAGTGTGTGTCAATCCACTCCAGAAGCAATCATCCATTGAAAACCCTAACAGGGTTGTTACCAGTTGGACTGGACTTGACAGCACCAAACAACAACATCATGGTTAGTTCTATGTGTTAACTTGATGAGGTTATGGTCTCCAGATATTTGGTCCTATACCAGTCTAGATGTTTCTTTGAAGGTATACACACACACACACACACACACACACACACACACACACACACACATTTTTTGCCTTACTGGGGTGTAACCCAGGGTCTTGCAGTTGCATGCTTTGCAAGTGCTGTACCATGGAGCTGCACCCTCAGCCCATATTTTTTTCTTTTTTGAGACAAGGTCTCTATAAATTACGCAGACTGCCTCTTGCCTCGAACTTGCTATCCTCCTACCTCCTCCTCCCGAGCAGCTCAGATTATAAGCATGTGCCACCATGCCTGGCTTTGTGAAGGTATTTTTTGATGTAATTAACATGCAAATCAGCAGACTTTGAGTAAAGTAGATTGATCCCCGTATAATGGATAAGCCTTATTCTCTTAAACCAAATTTCTCTTAAGAGAAAGGACAGAAGTCTTCCACAGATGAAGAGATTCTGCCTTTAGGTTGCCTTCAGACTTGAAACTGCAACATTAACTCTTCCTAAGTGTTCAAGTCCCCAGCCTGCCCTGCATATTTTGGCTATGCCAGCCCTCCCACAATTATGTAGGCCAATTCCTTAAATTCTCCCTCTCTTTATGCAAACACACACACACACACAGTCAGCCTTCTGGATATGTGGGTTTCAGATCTCTGCATTCAACCAACTATGGATCAAAAATATTTAGGGAAACAAAAGGCACCATTACTAAACATGTGTAGGTTTTTGTTCTTGCCATTATTCCCTAAACAATACAATATGTAACTATTTGCATAGAATATACATTGTATTAGGTATTACAAGTAATCTTGAGATAATTAAAAGGCTAGAAAGAAGGAACTAGAAACTCACTCCCAAAACAGTCTGCCACTGAAAACCCTATGGATAGCAGAGAAGCACTGACATACTGCCAGACATGGTACAGTGCCTGGGAGTGTTTCTTTCTGTTGTACATAGCATGACTATGATTCAGACCTGACTTGAGGCACCTAACAACAACATGCTATATACAGAAGGATGTGCATCCATTGTACACAAATACCACACCATTTAAATATAGAGCATGAGCATCCACAGATTTCAATATTTGTGTTTGAGGGTCCTGCAGCCAGTCTGCCATACATATCAAAGAACAGCTGTGTGTATATGAGTGCGTGCCTCTGTGTGCATGCCTCTGTGTGTGTACACACAAATCCACATACATCCAAGTATATCCTTTCAGTTCACTTTTTCTGGAAAACCCTGACAACCATAAAGAATTTAAGTTGTACTCTGTTTTCTTAGTGTTCTCTGTTTGAATATGATCCTAGCATCTTGTTCTGTTTACTTTCAAATTTGTCTTAGTTGGTTGCTAAGTTATATGAGTAACAGTGGCATAAAGGAAGTGTATTAGTGAGGTACAATATTTAAAGTTGGACACTGTCTGGAGTAGGTGGGAGGACATGGTGGTTCTAAGGGAGATGAATTAGAATGAGTCACAGTGTTCTGCTTTATTTCCTGAGTACATATTTGTGGTTTTTGCTAAAATAAGAAATAGGAGATCAGGGTAAGGTGTATGATTAAGATGAACTTCTAGCAGAATTCTCTAGCAAAAAGATAGGTGAATGAGGGAGTTCAAATATTAGAGTTGGGGATCATTAGTATATAACTGACAATGAAATCCAATGGGATTACATGGGTAATTAATTAATGGAGTAGAATAAGGGGTAAAGAGAAAGGCCTCTGGCAAACATCAATATTTAAATTTAAAGGGAAGTCAGGCAGAGTGCTGCACTCCTGTAATCCCAGTGACTTGGGAAGCAGAGGCAGGAGAATCATGAGTGTGAGGCCAGAGGCTGCTTGTGTAAGTTAGCAAGAATGTGTCTCAATATAAAAAGTAAAAAATGGGCTAGGACTGCACCTCAGTGGTAAAGCACTTGCAAAGCATGTGTGAGGCTCTGGGTTCAACTCCTAGTACTGCAATAAATAAATAAATAAATAAACAAACAAACAAATAAATAAATAAATAAAGTAAGTAAATCTAAATGAAGTAGGAGACTTTTAAACTTTCAGCAACCAAGCCATATTTGATGGTGTAGTTCCATTACAACAGAAAGCATGCAAAGAGGTATTACTTGAATATGGGGGATCAAAGTTTAGATTGTCCTGGCTTATTTGTGACTGAGGGATATCTCAAGGACCAAGATTTTCAATGTTAAACTTATGACAATTACAGGGAAATTGTGGTGGTTGGTCACTCTTCAAGGGCAGTATATTTGTATGAATGTTAAAGAAAATAAATTTGAAGGGGTAATAATAATCAGGGAAAAAATGAAATTTCCATTTTCCCTCCTCTCAGCCACTATCCCTGATTTCTCTGTATAAGACAGAATAGGAGAATGAACCTTCTCCAATCACTCAATATGTTTTAAGGACCCTTGTGCCCCTGGGGCAGAGGAAGATTTTATTCAAGGCAAGGAGCAGAGACCAGTTAGTGAATATGCCAAGGCCATGTAATTTTATGCCGTTTTACTCTGTTTTTAATGGTGCTCTGGTGTTCCAGATGGCTTGGTGGAATGGGTTGGCAAGAAAGCCTGTAGCAAGAGACTAAATTAGAGGGAAGGAGCAGCTTAGGGTGAAAGTGCAGTAGAGACAGATGACAGAAACAACTAGCATGGAGAGAAAGATACAGGATGTCAGACCTGAGGGATGTTATAACATTTGCTGCAGTTAAATTTTGTATTTGAATTCCTGGGTAACGATAGCTTTGTCAATCTAGAGAGAAGAAGCTGTTAACTAATCATGGCTTGATTATATTTTCTGTTTCAAATACAGCAGAAATATTGTACCTTTAGAGTTTCATGGAAAGCATTTATTAAAAGGTAGAAAAACCAGCTAGGCATGGCGGTGCATGTCTGTAATCCCAGAGGCTTGGGAGGCAGAGGCAGGAGGATTGCAAATTCACGGCCAGAGGTAGTCTGCATAATTTAGTGAGACCCTGTCTCAAAAAAGTAAGAAAATGGGCTGCGGGTACAACTCTATGGTACAGCACTTGCAAAGCAGGCAAGTGTGAGGCCCTGGGTTCAACTCCCAGTACTGCAAAACAAACAAACAAACTAACAACAACAACAACAAAAAATAGAAAAACCAAGTACTAATCTCAAACAAAAAAAAACAAAAAAGAATCAACAACAAACATCAAAAACAGGTTAAGTATTTCTCATCTTATCAAAGCTCAGTTGAGGCCTGGGCTTGACATCAGCACAATTCAGCAGCAGGTAACATTTTAAACTCAGATCAGGATTTAAGAATTTATGGGCATGATCTCTATTCCTTAGGATATTTTAGATGGCAGAAATATAATGGAGTTGAGATATTTAGGGAAACATTGCAAGGCTGCAGGGGGAAATAAAAAAGACAAGGAACTCTATCAATGATTGTTCAATCACATCATGAAAAAACTGAAATGCCATTACAGATAAAACTTAAATCTCATGTGTCACCATTATGGTGACTCAGCCTCTTTCTATTTCTCTTATCACTCTTTTGTCCCCCTAAAACACAGCTTCTATTTAATCATGAGTTCCGCTTACTACTGTCTTTATGTCATTTTATATCATCACTGTCTGCTGAGTTTCTCTTTGTTTCTCACCTAAAACTCCCACCATCCCTCCCCCTAAAATAAAATAAAATATAATAAAGGCTCATGTGTACCAGTGGGATAAGATTTTTCAATCAAAACAATTCAAAACTACAGAAAAACCATAAATGCCTTTCTTAAATCCATGGAGATATACTGAGAAGGGCACAGTGATAAGGTCAAACTACCACAAACTATGGCTTAAATGAAATTCAAAAATATAATTTAGAAGAAAAGAGTCTGTCAAGGCTTTTGAGCTAACTCTTAGCTCAGGAGAGGGTATCTATAGGATGCCTGACATACATACACCGGTCTGGAGGCAGGTATATCTGATGTTGGATACAAGAGAGTGGAATTAGTCTGACATTTAACCCTTGGCCAAGTTCAGGCCAAAGGCAGTGGATGGAGATTAGTGAGTTATTCAGTTGTCATGTTTTCAGCATCTTGACTCATTCCTACATATTATTTCTTTAAAAGATGTATATTTTATATCAACACTGTCAATCATTTTTAGGCCTATATTTAATCTGCTATTTGGAGATTTGTCTTGATATCTACATTTCATAGATAAGTCATTGTGTCTCCTCCAACTTCTTTTTTATTTTTATTTTTTGCATTTCACATCTTTTTCCCAATTATTTAGGCAAGATAATTCAATTACGGGTTCATTTTTTTTTCCAGCTCAATGATGCTGAGATACAAATTCAATACAATCTCTTCTTTCTTCATATGAATCTAATATCTCACTCTGAAATATCCATAATTACATTCCCTGCATAGTAAAGATAGTGTGGTTGCATGTAAGATTTGTAACTATTATAGCAGAGATAACATAGAAACCTCTGCCATATTTATATATATGAAGTATGACCAAAGATATGCTGAATATTTAATTTTAAAAAGCTATTACAGTAAAAGACACCTGACCATTAATCCCCCTCACAATACTCCCTGTGGCTTCAAGGGAACTTATCTCACCACTCTTGTCACTTTTTGAAGCCATCAGTACTGGAAGTTCTCTTCCTGGGTGTCTTTACCTGCACTGGTATGACTGCCTCCATGTCCTGAATTGAGTCAAAACTTTTACTTTTCATAGTCATTTTGTCTTTGGAGAAGAGCTGGAGGACACATGATGCCAGATCTGATGAATAAGATGGATGAAGACACACCATAATGTTTTTATTTAACAGGAATTGCTAACTAGAAGCATTGTGTGGCATGGAGTATGTTATGATGGAGGATGAAACTGAAGACTCTGACAAGGAGGACTCTGACAAGGACGCTTCAGAAAGTGGCAAGAGCGATGGGATTAGTGTTTGAAGCCAGGAGTGGGGCAGTGGGTTATTTTGAGGAGGATCAATGGCAACATATCTTTTACTTTAATAATTTTTTGTTTAATTATTAATTATATTTGATTAAAATATTCTTTGTTGCTTTTGATCATACCTAGTATATAAGTTAAATCACAGCTTAGAGCTGAAGCATAGGAGAAATATATATTATAATATAGTCTATAAAAGTTATATATTATATGTTATTATACAAAGCACAGGGGGCTGGGATTTAGCTCAGTTGGTAGAGCGCCACGCTGCAGTCTCTGAGGTTCCAAATTCGATTCCCAGCATGGCAAAAATGGGAGAAGAATGTGGCAACCCACTCCCAAGGCAATCCCGAAACAATCTGTCATTGAAAATCCTATGAGGGTCGCTAAGAGTCGGATATAACTTGACAGCACCTAACAACAACAACATACAAAATATAAGATAAATTAATTAGAGTAATAATTAATATTATCATCAATATTAATTTGAATTGATTATTATAATGACTGTATTATATATATATATATATATATATATATATATATATATATATATATAAATGGTTCATTTTAATTAATTTTGTATATGTACCAATTGAATTGGCCCAAAGTAAGGGACAAAATTTGTTGTATAAAAAATATTCTTTACATTTATAGAACATTTCTCTCCACTAACTCACATATGAAGATGACCTTATGAAAGAGTGTAATAAGGGAAGTGAATGTGGAGAATTAAGATAATTATTCTCATTTAATTTTCAGCAAAGCTAATTCAAAAGTAATAATTTATCAAGGAGAAATGTAATTGTCAAGATTAAAACAGAAGGCTGGGATAAAACATAGGGAATGAAAGATCAAAACCCACAGGCTAGTTTTGTTATAGAAGTTTAGTGAAAATATACATTAAATTGTTCTTTTCTTTAAGTAAATAACATACTAAGCACAATTTGAGCAGAATAAGAAAAAATATAAATTCTTCATGTAGAAATCCAAGTACTTGAATTGACAGCATTGCCTAGACTTTGTGTTAGAGGTTAACTAACATAAATCTGTAGAGTTTTCTATAGACTATTACCAGTCTTAAGTGTAAAGAATCACCATCACTAACCATGAAAAGGGAAGCAACGGTGCCAATGTATTGATCATTTTCTCTGCTCTAGGGATATGTATAATTATACTTCTCACACATTGATATTAATATTCACATTTAAAATTTGGAAAAGTGATATCTGATACCCTTCAGAGACCTTAGCATATTTTATTTCATCTTTATAATAAATCATTTGTTTTATTTCTAACATCTGAGTTACAGTGAGAAAAGGTTTAGAATTACTGAATTGAAACTATTAATCAATTCCAAACAAAGGAGAATATAAAGTATTGTTGGTAAATAAAATAATCAGTTCTAAAATGCATGTCAAAATACTGAACTCTGTACTCATAAACTCACAACTCTCAAATTTTCAAATTCTCTCTGCCTATCTCCATGAATTCTTTGCAATCTATTTCCTACCTGCACCACTTGAACATAGCACAATTTTCTTTTTCTGAGAAAATCTTTTTATCCTAACATGTTAGCATGCATTAAAAACTAATTTTCACAGTCTTCAAATTATCTTTATAATCCATTTTTT
This sequence comes from Pedetes capensis, assembly GCA_007922755.1. Taxonomy (NCBI): domain Eukaryota; kingdom Metazoa; phylum Chordata; class Mammalia; order Rodentia; family Pedetidae; genus Pedetes; species Pedetes capensis. The sequence continues at coordinate 8,903 of VMDO01011167.1, read as the reverse complement.
CCCAGTGTAGACACTTTTCACTAATTTTGCTATAACTTTTCCACCAGCTATAACCTGACCAATAATTAAAACTTAGTCAAAGTTCTCAGATGCCAAGGTCTTTCAGACTTTACTTCAGTTTTAAAAAGTGCAAAATGCTACAAATATCTTATGTTCTATAAATAATACCATTTAAAATAAATGGTATCATAATTTTTTAAAAAGCCTTTATTTTGTCATTCCATATCTCTTTATTGATATACTGTATAATTAGGAGTCCCTAAGTGCAATTATTCAAAGTAAAGCTGGAAACAGTGTTCATATATTTGTCAACAAGTAATACATACTATATCCAACTCCATTATGGTTAAAAATTAGTCTGGTGTTTCCCCCAAAAGTACAGCAGACACTAGACTACAAGTTACATGCTGAAACAAATGTGATGTCTACGTGATTCATCCCTTAGAAAGCTTGGTGTCTCTGGTATGAGACATTAAAAAAAAAATAAAAGACCATTTCATCCAGTGGGAAATACATATTTGAATACCATGATTTGAATGATGAGGTTCCAAAATTTGTATAGGAAATTTCCAAAGAAACAATGTTAAGAGGTGTGACTTTTGCAAAGTCATGAGAGTTCTGCCCTCAGGAGTGGGATTAACTCCCTTATAAGAGGGCTCAAGTTTGAAGGGTTCGATCTCTGAAATGCAAAGATATAGCAACAAGGCTTCATCTTGGAAACAAAGAGCAAACTTGAACTGATGCCAATTCTTGTGTTTCTCAGCTTCAAAACTATGATGAATACATTTTTCTTTTTTATAAATTACTCAGTCTAAGTATAACAGTAGCACAAAGACACAATATTACCTGAATTACCAATGAATTTGAGCAGAAACAAAGCCCTGCCTCCCCCCATCAAAAAAAGAGAAAAGAAGAGAAAAATTCAAGCAGTGTTTCAATCAGATGAGGACCAATATTTCTAAAACCTAAGGCACATATCCATCCCATCTGATCTTGGTCAGGCCTGGTTTGCTAGTCCCTGGATGAGAGACTGCCTGGGAATATCTGGTGCTGTAGGCTTGGGAGAAGGACCTGGCAGCCCACTCCTGAAACAATCAGCCATTGAAAACCCTATGAATAGCAGAGAAGAATCGGGGAGTGTTTCGTTCTGTTATATATAGGATTACGATATGTTAGACCCAACTCAAGGGCACCTAAAAGCAACAACAACAACAACAACAACAACAGTAACAAAAAGCCACATATATTATTTTTCCCAGGTATCAATTGTTTATTTAATTGTGACCAACAACTGCACACTAAATCAAGAGGAAAAAATTAATAAGCACTTTTTTTTTATTAAAAATATCTTTTTCCATCCAATGACTGGCAACTGTCTGAAATCCATGATAGCTTTGACCATCTGTGGACACTGGTAGCTATAAGAGAGATATAAAAAATGAGATATTGACTAAATAATTGGGCACCTTTGGCACACAGTTATAATCCCAGGGCCTCAAATGGAGGCAGGAGGATCATGAGTTTGAAGCCGGAGACAGCCTGCAAAATTTAGCAAGACTTTGTCTCAAGATAAAAAACAAAAATGGGCTATGGGGGATGCAGCTTAGTGGTGGAGTGCTTGCTTCCCATGAGCAAGGCTTGGGGCTCAACTCTCCAGTGCCACTCCCCCCAAAAAAAGAATAAAAACAAACTTCAAAGTATACTTGGCCATACCCAAAAATTTATACCAGAGTACCCCTTAAAGTACCCGCTCATAGGTGTCTAGATTAATCCTTAAATGTTAAGGCCAAAGCTATATGCAATATTTAAGTCACTTGCCTTTACTCCTTAAAGATTTCTTTTAAAAAACAAAAGGAAGATATTTCTAACTGCCACATACTCCTTTCAATTTTTAAAAATTTATTATTTTCTTTCTAAATTTATAAACTTTCCCTCTGATCTTTTAAAAATTCCTCTGCAAATTCAATGCTATAATATTCCTTTGTCCATAACCTCAAAGACAGAGACCATGTTAATGAGATCACTATTTAAATTGGTAAATATATTAAATATAATAATATATCTGACATATATATACATTATGTGTATATGTCAATTTTGTTAAAAATAGTCTTTGTGCTTATTATCCTATTGTCTTATGATATAAGAAAGTAACATCTTGGGGAATTTAAATGGAGACATATTTATTCTCAAATGTATTATATAACATGTGACAATATATTCTGTTATAAATATGCTCTCTTATGTAAATATCAGTATACATATATTAATATATTTTCTATTATAAACATAATTACATATGCATTTATATATCACATATCAATATTTACTTAGAGAAGTCATAGAAGTACATATGATCAAGAATGTTTTAAGTTTGGAATTACATTTCACTATATATATAACTATATAATTGGGGCTAGGATTTAGCTCAGTTGGTAGAGCGCCACCCTGCAGTCTCTGAGGTCCTGAGTTCAATTCCCAGCACCACAAAAATGGGAGAAGGACGTGGCAACCTACTCCTGAGGCAATCCGGAAACAATTAGCCATTGAAAACACTAGAAGCATCGCTATGAGTTGGACACGACGCAAGGACACCTAACAACAACAACAACATCACTATATATGTGTGCCATTATGTATAGTCACTTATATGAAAACTCGTACACATATCAACTTTTATTAATTCCATTTTACCTTTCTATGAACTATGAGGATTGAATATCCATGACATTTTCTTTCAGTTTTGAGGGTGTCAAAGAAAGATTGCTCTGACAAGTTAAATAAGCAAGAAAGACTACTGAAGACTATTGCAATAAGGATAATACCATTGCAATAGGGAGAGAGAGAGAGAGAGGGAAAACTCAATACCACTGACAAAAAAGTCAGAGAAGTTTATTAGGATGATCTAGTGGGCCAAGGACATTCAGACATTAGGTGATAGATTAGTCATTTGCTTGCAAACTTGCCCTCATAGAAGTTAAGCTCCTATACTCTCAACAGAGATTGGAATATAGGACTCAAGTACTCTTAAGATGAGTAGCCTCTATTAAGGAAGAAATCTATTTTAGGCTGGTATTCTCCCTTTTTTCAATCATTTACTTTAGAAAACTTCCAACTGTAAATTCTCTCTCTGCCTCCTTGAGATTAAATCTTGGTCATGTTACCTAAGCCTGGGAGAGATCACTGTATATTCCTAAATTCATCCTTTGCTGAAGTTTGGCTAGACCTAAATTTGGGTGTAGCATCACCAAAATATAGACCAATGTGAGAGTTAAATTGAAAGAGAAGTCATATATACTTCTTTTTTGCATAACCCACATGCAGAAATCCTGGTCTTGCCTTCCACTTATTCTCTGTAGAGTACTATTCTGCACTCTCTGAGGCCCTGAATTCCATCACCAGCATCACTAAAATGGGAGAAGGACCTAGCAGCCCACTCCAAAAACAATATAGAAACAATCAGCCATCAAAAACACTATAAAACACTATGAATAGCAGAGAAGTGCTGACACAGTGCTGAGCATGGCACAGTATCTACTTGTGTTTTGTTCTGTTGTACATAGGTTCACTATGAATCGGACTTAACATTATGGCACCTAACAATAACAATAGATTAGATAGTGTCTACAGAGCAGATGTGGGTCCTTTTATCTCCAAGTACTACCTTAAAAGCAACATAGATATTACAAGAGCTAAGGGGAAAGATGACCTGCTTTTGCATATAAAAGCTTCTTATTAGGATAATGTTGTTATCAAGGAAGTCAATATCCTTGAAACAATCTTACTATTGTCATGTGGAATAAGACCTGGGTAAATTTAGAGGGAAAAGTGCTTAATTTAATCCTAATTATTTCTCTTTTAATCAGAGCCTTTCAATAGTCATTTAGTGCAATTTACTGAGTTATCATAAGAACACCTAGAATCTCTCAATTTTATAAATGGAAAAGAGCTTAGAAAGGCTTAGTTTCAACCAGTTTATTTCAAAGATGAAGTAACTTAGACACAGCTACTGGCTCATTCATTACGTCTCTTTCTGTTCATCCTCCACACACACTCATACACATATACACATACACACACAGTCAGAGTAACACTAGATATTTTGTTTATGAATTCCATAACTAAATTTCATTCTAAATTTCATTCTAAATTTCATTATAATGTTGTATACAGTTAAGATCAGTTTATTTGATATCATTTTCATGATTTATGATTATGTGCTATTTAAAACTGGTGTATTATATTTTGCATGAGGAAGAAACGAGGATAAAAGCTTAATGGAAATGTTTTCGACATTTTGTTAATGAAAGGTTAATTAAATATTTTAAATTATTCCTCAGTTACCAGGGCTTATTTCATAAGGAAATAATAGAATCCCTAGCTGATATCTTTCTCATTCGGATAAAATGAGCTTTGTGACCTGGCCAATGAGAAACAAAATCCTCAAATTGCTCATTATCAATTGTTCTTCTAATGAATTTATCTATTTTTGTATAAATGTATTTTAATCAGCTCTCATTTAATATTTTTAGGAAGTAAGGCAATCTGTATGAGTACCTTTTACGAGAGAATCCATCTTTTCAAGAGTCATTAAATATTTCCTAAATCTTTTAGATTTTATAAAAATGAAATTAAGAGATAATTTCATTACTAAAACAGATGTTATGGAGTAAATGTTTGTGTCCCCCCAAAATTTGTATGTGAAATCCTTCCCCCTAATGTGATCCTATTCAGAGATAAGGAATTTGGTGGATAAATAAGTCATGTTTATAGAGACTTCATGAAGAAGATGGGTGTCCTTATAAGAGACATGGAGCTTACTTAGCCTCTCTGATCTCTGCCAAGTGAGGATACAAGAAAATGGCCCTGAGCAAACCAGAGGAGTGCCCTTACCAGACATTGGATCTGTAGTATTTTGACCTTGGGTTTTCCAGCCTCTAAAACTTAAAAAATAAATGTTTGTTAGGCCACCCAATCTATGGTCATTTGTTATGGCAGCCAAAACTCATTAAGAAAATAGGGAAAACTGTTACAAATTATCCCCACTCATGATTCCATGATAGTCAGTATCTCCCTTCATCTGCCCAACACTTGCAACCACTTATCTGTTGTCTGTTCCTCTAACTGTGCCTTTTCAGAATGACAAATGAATGGAATCACACAATATGTTGTCCTTTGGGTCTAATTTGTCTTATTAAGCAAAATGCATTCAAGATTAATCTATGTAATTAAATGACTCAATACTACAGGGCATTTTTTTCTATTGTTCCAGTTTGTTTTTTGTGTGTATGTGTGTGTATATTTGAGTATACGTGTGTGGGGAGGGTTATATTTTAATTTGTTAATAAAATTCCACTGCATTTATGAATAATAGTTTGTTACCCATGCACCTGTTGAGGAATACCTTGGCTGTTTAAAGATTGAGTGACTGTGAATAAAGCTGTCATAAATATTCTATAGCTTACAGCCATACCACTGTGGCATCCTATCCTGTCAGATCTCAGAAGCCAAACAGGGTTGGACCTGGTTAGTACTTAGATGGGACACCTCTTGGGAACACCAGGTGCTATAGGCTTGGGAGAAGGACCTGGCAACCCACTCCTGAAAAAACAATCAGCAATTGAAAATCTTATGAATAGCAGAGAAGCAATAGGAATACTGTTTCACCTGCTGTACACAGAATCGCTGAGTTGGACATCCACTGGATGGCACCTAACAACAACAAATATTCTAATAAAAGACTTTTTTGTGTGGTACTGGGGTTTGAACCCATAGTCTCACACATACTTGGCAAATGCTCTACCACTGGGCTGCACTTACAGTCCATTTTTCACTTTTTATCCTGAGATAAGGTCTTACCAAGTTATACAGGTTGCTTCTGGCCTGGAACCTGCAATCCTCCTGCTTCTGCCTCCCAAGTTGCTGGGATTACAGGTATGAGCCAATATGCCTGGCCTCTAATGAAAAACGTTTATATGACTTGTTGTTGTTGTTGTTTTTTTTGTTGTTGCTATTGTTGTTAGGTGCCCTTTAGTCAGGACTGACTCAAAGCAGCCCTATGTACAACAGAATGAAACACTTCCTGACACAGTGCCATGCCTGGCACTATTGTCAGTGCTTCTCTGCTATTCATAGGGTTTTTGATGGCTAATTGTTTTGGGAGTAGGCTGTTGGTTTCTTCTACCAAGACTCCAACACCTGATATTCTCAGGTGGTCTCTCATCCAAGGACTAGCCAGGCTCAACTCTGCTAAGCTTCCAAGATGAGATGGGATTAGATGTTAGGGTGGTATGGCTGTAGGCATATGTGACCTGTTGTTGATGGGTGCTGTCAAGTTGGGTTTCATGCATAGAAACCCTAAGTAGAGACTCCCTAACACTGTGCCATGCCTAGTGCTATGTCAGTGTTTCTCTGCTATTCATAGGGTCTTCAATGGTTGATTGTTTTGGGATAGTTTTTGGAAGTGGGCCATGAGGTCCTTCTCCCATTTGGGGTGTTTTGCATGGAACTCAGGGCCTTAGTGTGCACAGAGAAGCATTCTACCAACTAAGCTAAACTCCAGCCCAAATAAACTTAAGTTCCCTATTTATGTTAATACATATCTTGAAGTGGGATTACTCCCACTCCAAGGTAGGAGTGACAAGAGAACATTTAAATTTATAAGACATCTCCACACTGTTTTTCCAAGTGATGATACCATTTTCTATCCCCACCAGCAATAAATGAGTTTTTTTTCCCTCTTTATTCTTGCCAGGATTTGGTATTTTCCATTTTTGAAGAAATTTTAAACATTCGAGTATTTGTTCAGTGATGCTATTGAATGTTGCTTTGTGTGCTTACATGTCAGCAACATACTTTGTTTAGTATAATGTCTACATAGATATTTTTCTATTTTTATTGGATTGTTTTTTGTCTTATAGTTTTTACTTGGAAATATTTACTTTCAGGGAAAATATGTTTAGTTTGATAAAGTACATTTTGTTCTTTTTTCCTTTAATATTGTGATTTTGATATATTATCTGAAAATGTCTTTGTCAAAGCCAAAATCACAGAGATTTTTCACTGTATATTCTCCAAAATATTCTATAGTTTTACCTTTTATATTTGAGCTTCTGGTTCATTTTATATAAAAATTTATATATGTAAACCCTGTGTCAAAGTTCTCATTTTTTATAGAAACATTCAATTGTTTCTGTGCCATTTATTAAAAAGACTCTTTTCTCCAATAAATTCCTAGTGAATCTACATTACAAATCAGTTACTGTATGAATGTATTTATTTCTTGGCTCACTATATTTTCCATTGATTGAGGTTAGCTAATTTTACTTTGAACTCAGGGTAGTGGCTGGATACATGAAAAATTTTATGTGCGTTTCTACTCCAATCTTAATTTCTGGAGTCTCCAAAACCTACACTAGCCAATGAATGGTCTCTCCATGATTTTGTCTTTCCCCAATCTATAGCTTATTTCTTGTTACTTGATCTTGGTGAGACCAAATGTACTATCAATTTTCCTGGCCAAAGCTCAGGCTTAGACAGGACTTGTAGCCTCAGTCTTGGGTTTAGGATATTCCCTGAATTCTTACTGTTTGCCTTATTTGGCAACTGAACACTTTCTTATATCTCTGGTGAGTCTTGGGTGGGAAATGGTTTCTTGTCTTCCACAAACTATAATAGATCTCTGCTCTGTATTGGAATAAATTTTAGGTCTAAGGGGTTGCCCCCATCCCTTTCAAGATTATTTTAACTTTCCCATCAAAGTGTGGAGAAAATTTGTTGTCTGAAGCAAAAGAGATTCCTGGCCTTCTGAGCCAGAAGGATTTGCCTCCTCTTTCCTCTAGTGTAAGTTTACCAAATTCTAATATAGATACTTAGCAATAGTCACTACAAAATTTGTAGAAATCTAGCATCATAGGGGTTCTCATATTTTCCAAGTTTGAGTTTTATTTCTAAGAGAAGAAAATGTCTCACTTCCTCCACCCAACCACACCACCACCAAATAAAAACTCCCACTTCATGGATGTATGTAATTGGTAGTCAATTAAATGGAATTGCAGCATGACACTGTGGTGTCTGATCCCATCAGTTCAAGGAAGCTAAGGAGGTTTGGGCCTGGTTAGTACTTGGATGGGAGACAACCTGGGAACACCAGGTGCTGTAGGCTTGGAAGAAGGATCCAGCAACCCACTCCTAAAAAACAACCAGCCATTGAAAACCCTATGAATATCAGAGAAGCAGTAACAATACTGTTTCGCCTGTTTGACTTAGGGTTGCTATGAGCTGGACACAGACTCGAAGGCACCTAACAACAGCAACAGTTTAAGCTGCATCTCATTTATATCATAATTTCTTTCATGCTTTTGATAGTGATTCACTGATAGGTTCTGAGTAGGGGCATGCTAAGGAAGCTCCCTTCCCAAATTGCTGTGGAAGAAGGTGAAGACAAGCAAGCAGTATCCTAGGAAATAAGCCCATTTTATTAGTTAACATTAATGTGGTGAATTCTCCTTCCATTTAGAATGTAGAAAGTTGCAAAGAAATGCCACTCATAACATTTATATGCATGCCCACTGTATGTCTACAACTGGCAAAATAAAATTGAGTAGATATATTGCACAATCACAAGCACACCAGATAGGGAGGCAAGACACCTGAGTCCTAGTCTAGGAAAGATTACGAACAGACTCTGACTTTGGGAAAGCAAATTCTCCTAGCCATGATTTCTTCATCTGTAAAGGGCAGATAAGAAAGAAAACACACAGTTTTCAGTCTAAATTTGCCTCAGAGAAATTTTATTCACCTTAAGAATATACAGTGTGTGGTTTTGCTTTATTAGCAGCAGCAGAACAATATTCTGTGATGCAGATTCTGCCTCATGCAAATTAAGAAATGTGAAATATAAT